>PITA01011817.1:0-64934 GCA_004023965.1 Spilogale gracilis | reverse complement strand
ACACCCAAAAAGAAGATGAACACATCAAAAAATGGGCAAGAGACATGAAGAGGCACTTCTCCGTAGAAGATATACAAACGGCTAACAGACACATGAAAAAATGTTCAGCATCACTAGCTATCAGGGAAATTCAAATCAAAACCACTCTAAGATACCACCTTACACCAGTCAGAATGGCCAAAATTAACAAGACAGAAAATAATAAGTGTTGGAGAGGCTGTGGAGAAAGGGGAACCCTCTTACACTGTTGGTGGGAATGTAAACTGGTACAGCCGCTTTGGAAAACAGTGTGGAGATTCCTTAAAAAATTAAAGATAGAGCTACCCTATGACCCTGCAATCGCACTACTGGGCATTTACCCCAAAGATACGGATGTAGTGAAAAGAAGGGCCATATGCACCCCAATGTTCATTGCAGCAATGGCCACAATAGCCAAAGTGTGGAAAGAGCCAAGGTGCCCATCAACAGATGAATGGATAAAGAAGATGTGGTACATATATACAATGGAGAACTATGCCTCCATCAGAAAGGATGAATATCCAACTTTTGTAGCAACATGGACTGGACTGGAAGAGATTATGCTGAGTGAAATAAGCCAAGAAGAGAAAGTCAAATATCGCATGGTTTCACTTACTTGCAGTGCATGAGGGGTAAACTGAAGGACAGTGGGAGAAGGAAAGTAAATGGGAACTAGGGTAATCTAGGGAGGGAAACGAAACAACAGAGACTTTGGACACAAAAACAAACTGAGGAACTTGGAGGGAGGGGTGGAGGGATGGGAGAGCCTGGTGGTGGGTACTGGGGACACCTAAAGCGTGGAGCACTAGGTGTGGGGAACAGGGAATGAATCTTGGAACACTGGAAAAAAAAATTTTAGTAACAATCAAAAAAAATAAATTACATAAATAAATAAATAATAGAATACTATAATAAATAAATAAATATTTTTTAAAACCCTGCAGGTAAATATTTATATCAGCTTTATTCATAATTCCCCAATACTGGAAGCAACGAAGATGTCCTTCAGTACGTAAATGGATAAACAAAAACTGTGGTACATCTATTCAATGGGAGATTATTCAACAATAAAAAGACATGAGTTGGGGCACCCGGGTGGCTCAATCGTTAAGCATCTGCCTTCAGCTCAGGGCATGATCCCAGGGTCCTGAGATCGAGCCCTGCATCGGGCTCCCTGCTCAGTGGGAAGCCTGCTTCTCCCTCTCCCATCCCCTCTGCTTATATGTCGTCTCTCACTGTGTCTCTCTATATCAAATAAACAAAATCTTTTTTTTTTTAAGATTTTGTTTATTTGACAGAGAGAAACACAGCCAGAGAGGGAACAAACACAAGCAAGGGGAGTGAGAGAGGGAGAAGCAGGCCTCCTGCCCAGCAGGGAGCCCAATGTGGGACTTGATCCTGGGTCTCCAGGATCATGACCTGAGCCGAAGGCAGTCGCTTAACCAACTGAGCCACCCAGGCACCCCTAAAATAAATAAAATCTTACAAAAAAAAAAAAAAAGACATGAGTCATCAAGCCACAAAATAACACAGGAAAAGAAGTTTGCTAAGTGAAAGAAGTCAGTCTGAAAATCATGATTCTGATATAGAGCATTCTGGAAAAGGCAATAGTTAGAGACAATACAAAGATCAGTTGCTTCCAGGGGTTGGGAGAAGGAAGGGAACAGTAAATAGGTAGATAACAGGCAACGTTTAGGACAGTGAAAGTATTCTGTATGATACTATAATGCTGAATACATGACATTAAGCATTTGCCAAAACCCATAGAACTGCGCAATACAAAGAGTGAACCTTAATGTCAATGTTAATATATTAACATTGGCTCATCAGCTAATACAAATGAACCACACCAATGCAAGATGGTAACAATACCACAAATTGTTGTTGGTATAGAGGGAATATGTGGAAACTCTCTGCATTTTCATTCAATTTTCCTGTAAATCTAAAACTTTCCTAAGAAATAAAGAATTCATTATATATATATATAAAATTATATATAAAAGACAAAATATATAAATGCATATATTATATATTTATAATTTTTATATTAAATCTTTATAAATCATAAATATATGTTTAATTATATATAAATTTATATATGATTATAAATAAATGTTAAATTATTTATTTATATATTTATACATTTACATATTATATATACAAAAATATATAAATAAATATATGTATCATATGCCCATATATGCAAATAAGTTATATATAAGTAAACAAGTGAACCTCTCCCTACACAAAAGAATCACTCCCTGAAAGACATTCTATCAGCTTGAAATAGTCCTCTGCAAGGGGTAAGAGCTCAGTAATAAACAAATAAGAGACTAAGAAAGCGAGAGAAAGAGGCAGGCACAGAGAGGTATTTGATTTTATTCAATTCAAAGTACAAGGAGGATAGACAGAAGAAAAAATAAAGATCGGATAACAACCAAGAGAAGCAGGTAAAGAGGGGGAATGTCAAGAGCCCCAAAGTCGGGGTGGGAGAGATTTCTCAGGACGAGGCATCTCTTCCTGTCCTGGTGGCGGTGCTCTGGTAGGAGGCCGGCCCCGGAGCAGGGAGGGGCTCAGGAGGCAGTGGCCCTGGGCCAGGGCCCAGGCAGTGGGCTGCCGCGTGTGAGCAGTGATGGCTCTCTTGCAGGCCTCAAGGATGATCTTGAGGGATCAAGCAGGGGCATAAGCTATGTCTCTAACAGGCTCCCAGGGTCTACCAGCTAGACCGCAACACTTGACCTTTATTGCCCACCTGCCCTTCCTCACTAACCTCTGTCGCACATTTTTTCATGAGCTCTTCTGTCCCGTTAGCCTCTTAACTCTGACGAATGAAACCCAAAACCACCCCTCATGTGATGGCGAGTGGCCTAATGAGACCTGCAGCCAATCTAGCCCAGACCACCAGGACCGTCTGAGCTAAACCTCTGACTTCTGCTTATGCAGATGGACTGGGAAGTAACCCAGGGAATGGGTGGCAATTGCCTTTAACTCATCATAATACTAAAATATCTGCCCAAGGGGGAGATCAGCCTCATTCATATAACTATACACTGTGTGTATGGGCATGTTTCTTTAAGGCGCATGTGCAACCTTACACTGGCCTCCACATACATCGACTAGGCTTCCCCCTCTAAATATTCATCCTAACCCTAAACAAAAGGTAACCTACTGGGGAGTCACGGCTTTGGAAGCCATTCCCGCCATCTCCTTATTTGTTGCAAATAAGTTTTCTTTGTGGAACAACTCATCTGGGGCAGTTTCGATGATTCACCAAGGAGAAAAGTCACACTAGTTCTGTTACACCAGGACCAAGCTGGGCAATGGGTCACTGAGCAGACCTTCAGAACAGGGACCTTTGGGGGCCACCCTGAGGGAACCCATTCTTTTTTTTTTTTTTTAATTTATTTGACAGAGAGAAACACAGCTAGAGAGGGAACACAAGAGGAGAGAGTGAGAGAGGAAGAAGCAGGCTTCCCGCGGAGCGGGGAGCCCAATGTGGGGCTCGATCTCGGGTCTCTGGGATCATGACCTGAGCTGAAGGCAGTCACTCAACCAACTGAGCCACCCAGGCGCCCCAAGGGAACCCATTCTTAAAATGTCATAGCATCACTAAAAGTGAGGAAGTTACATGAGCTGCGAGCAGGGCAAAAAACAGACCCAGTCCCGGCACAAAGGTCACGGCTGAAGCAGTGGAAGCAGCATCAAGTGCTTCTCCACCCAATGCTCTCTGCTTTGGGGCCCAGGTCCCCAGCCAGAGGCACTGTCACTGAATAACAAGTGATCCTGTGCCCTGGGAACTCCTGCATCTTGCAACCCTGCTTCTTTCTGGCAGCATCGAGCTTCTTCTGCTGTAAGCAGAAAGAGCTAGGGGTCCCCAGAAAAAACGATGAAACCTAGCTTCTGTGACACTAGAGAAGTCATGGTAGGCCTCCAGCTATTTCCCAGGATAGATGCCCTACTTGCCCAAACACTTCTAGCAGAAGTTTCTGGAAGATGTCAGAATTACAAAGAAATGCAAAAACCACAGTAGTTGTGGATTTTAAGGGAACAAGAGGAATGCAAAAAACTAACAGTCTCCACCAGGCCAGGAAATAGGCTATCACGGACAATAAATCAGCGGTAAACTCCCAGGGTTTTTTCAAAAGTAAGCAAGACCCTGCATTCTTAACCGAAGATAAGGAACCCAAGACACCATCTGGTTTATACCAGCTCTCAGAGCATGCCCACAATCCCTTCTACTGGATCGACAGTTACAGCTGCTTCAGTATAAAGTCTCCATCCTAGGAGAAGCACAAGCTTCATTAACATAACATAAAGATGCATGTATATACATACGTGGGCAAGTTTTCTACACGTCGGCCTTGCTGCCTTACACCTGCCTGCCTTTACCACTATGACAAATCTCCCCCTTCTGAATAGTCATCCTAAACCTTAAATTAAAAAAGCTGCTCAAAAAAAAAAAAAAAAAGCTGCTCATCCCTGCTTGGGGAGTCACGGCTTTGGAAGTTACATCCCCTGATCTCCTTATTCGCTGCAAATAAAGTCTCCTTTGTGTGACAGGTCCACCTGGTGTATCTCTATCTGTAACTCACCAAGGAACAAACTCAAGTTAGTGTGGTGACAATAGGTCATCTCTGAGGAAGGTACCTCGTGCTCCTCTGTGAACTTGGTCTCCCTGAGCAGCTCCTCCTCCATCAGTGGCCACTTACACTAGGGCCTCTTTCACTGCCGGGACTGGCCCTGCCTCTCCTGGACCAGAGGGAATGTCTGTGTGTGCTCTCAGAGGTGGACACATGAACTTCAACTTCAGACCATCAGAGCTGTCACCTTGCAGTTCTGGCCATAGCAGCGTCTTTTCTTCTCGGGTCTTCCATGAGCAGCCAGCAGTGCCGACCTCCGGTTCTCAGGAGGCCCCTCACAGGTCTGGGGACACCTCAGTGCTTCCTTCTTGGTCCTTTGGCTTCTCAGCACTGATGTCAAATCCAAGGCCCACCTTGTCCACTGTGTCTGATTGTCTTCTTGATACTCATCACCTCCAGAATCCTCGGTGAAACCCCCAGAAGTCATCTGGTAGAACTCCTCTTCCTCCTCTGTCCCCAGCCCAGAAAGCGGGTTCCTTGAGGTCACATGGCCTTCCTGCCACACTGTCCACCACCAGTGGTCCCTCACTGGGCTTGGTCGGACAGAGGAGCAAGGGCAAAGTCCCAAGGTAGGGCTACATGTCTGAGGATATAGGGCTAAAGTAAAGCAATGGAGGAAGGGAAGTTAAAGGAGGTGAGATCGGGGCACCTGGGTGGCTCAGTTGGTTAAGCGACTGCCTTCAGCTCAGGTCATGATCCCGGAGACCCGGGATCGAGTCCCACATCGGGCTCCCTGCTCAGCGGGAAGCCTGCTTCTCCCTCTCTCACTCCCCCTGCTTGTGTTCCCTCTCTGGCTGTGTTTCTCTCTGTCAAATAAATAAAATCTTAAAAAAAAAAAAAATGGAGGTGAGATCACAGAGACACCCTGGGCCAACTACTGAGGCCTGGTAGGGATTTCAGACTCTAAGAGGGATGGGAAGCCGTTGGAGGGTTTTGAGCAGAAGTGAGTTGTGTCTAATACACATTTTAACTGGGTCAGTCTGGAAAATGTTTAGCCAATAATCTGTAGGAAGACATGACAGGAAGCTCCTAAAATGATTACAAGCAATTCCTGCCTCCTCGTGTACGTGCCATGATGTTGTGACTTACATGTGATTTCATAAGAAATATACATTTGGTCTTCCTCATGTTCTGAACAAGCTCCTAATACCCTTGGAATTTCCTAAGTGATGAGAGTGATGAAGGTATCTTTTGTTATCCAGAACAAACCCCTTCCAACCACACCTCACTTTATATTAACAAGATGATTAAGAGAAAACCCCTAGATAACCTAAAGATGGGGGCTGTTTGCCAAGGGAACTAAATTCAATTAGAAGATTGGTACGTCCAGGTGGTGCCTGGGTGGCTCAGTCGGTTAAGCAACTGCCTTCGGCTCAGGTCATGATTCTGGAGACCCGGGATCGCGTCCTACATCGGGCTCCCTGCTCGGCGGGAAGCCTGCTTCTCCCTCTCTCACTCCCCTTGCTTGTGTTCCCTCTCTGGCTGTGGCTGCGTTTCTCTCTGTCAAAGAAATAAAATCTTTAAAAAAAAAAAAAAAAAAGATTGGAACGTCCAACCCCACCCCAATCCCAGAAAGAGAGGCTGGACACCAAATTCAATCACTAATGGCCAATGATTTATTCAACCATGTCTGCTGTAAAAAAAAAAAAAAAAAAAAATAGCCTCCATAAAAACCCAAAAGTTTGGGGAACTTCCGGATACAGGAACTCATGAAGGTATTGGGAGACTGGTACCTTGGAGAGATCATGGAATCTCTGCCCCCCTTCCCATGCACCTTGCCCTAGGCGTCTCTTCTACCTAGCTGTTCCAGAGTTGTAGCCTCTTTTTTTTTTAATTTAAATTTTTAAAGATTTTATTTATTTGTCAGAGTGAGAGAGCACACAAGCAAGGGGAGCAGCAGGCAGAGGGAGAAGCAGGCTTCCCACTGAGCAGGAAGCCCAATGCAGGGACCCTGGGATCAGGACAGGAGCTGAAGTCAGACACTTAACTGACTGAGCCCGCCAGGTGTCTTGAGTTATAGCCTTTTATCAGAAACCAATGATCTAATAAATCTAATAAATAAATTCTTTCCTGAGTTCTGGGAGTCTCTCTAGCTAATTAATTCAACTGGAGAAGGAAGTGGTGTGAACTTTTGATTTATAGCCGATTGGTCAGAAGCATAGGTGACAACCTGGATTTGTGTTTGGCTCTTTAAAGACCAGTTGTTTTCTCTTGTGAAACTGAGCCCTTAACCTGCAGGATCTTATGCCGTCTCTAGGTACCGGCATACCTTGGAGATGTTGTGGCTTTGGTTTCAAATCGCAGCAGGAAAGCAGATATTTGGTTTCCCAGTGCATATGAAAGTTATGTTATATGATACTATAGTCTGTTTATATTAAGTGTGCAATAGCATTATGTCCTTAAAATTTTTTTACATTCCTTAATTAAAAAATATTTTATTGATCAAAAATGCTAACTATCATCTGAGCTTTGAGAGAGTCCTAATCACTGATCACAGATCACCATAAAAAACAGATTGAAGGGGCACCTGGGTGGCTCAGTCGGTTAAGCGATTGCCTTCGGCTCAGGTCATGATCCAGAACAAACCCCTTCCAACCACACCTCACTTTATATTAACAAGACGATTAAGAGAAAACCCCTAGATAACCTAAAGATGGGGGGGGCTGTTTGCCAAGGGAACTAAATTCAATTAGAAGATTGGTATGTCCAGGTGGTGCCTGGGTGGCTCAGTCAGTTAAGCGACTGCCTTTGGCTCAGGTCATGATCCTGGAGACCCGGGATCGAGCCCCACATCGGGTTCCCTGCTCGGCGGGAAGCCTGCTTCTCCCTCTCTCACTCCCCCTGCTTGTGTTCCCTCTCTGGCTGTGTTTCTCTCTCTCAAATAAATAAAATCTTTAAAAAAAAAAAAACAGATTGAAATATTGCAAGAATACCAAAAATGTGACACAGAGAGACACAAAGTAGCAAGTACTGTTGGAAAAACAGTGCTAACCCAGCTAACACAGGGTTGCCACAGCCTTCAATTTATGAAAAACATAAATTTTTTTAAAAAATAGCAAGCAGCGGGGCGCCTGGGTGGCTCAGTTGGTTAAGCGACTGCCTTCAGCTCAGGTCATGATCCTGTAGACCAGAGATCGAGCTTTCTGCTCGGTGGGAAGCCTGCTTCTCCCTCTCTCACTCCCTCTGCTTGTGTTCCCTCTCTGGCTGTGTTTCTCTTTGTCAAATAAATAAATAAAATCTTTAAAAAAAAAATAGCAAGCAGCATCTGTGAAGTGCAATAAAGTAAAGCACAGTAAAAGGAGGTATGCCTGTAGATAGTGTCAGAACTGAGTTACGCAGGGAACACCTAGCCGGTGTCACAGGATTGCTGGATATCTGCCGTTCAGAAGGGTTGTGAGTATAGCCGTTTAGTGAGAATAAAGGAGAGACAGACACACAAGAGGAAGTGAGCTTTTCCTTATGGTGCCTTCCTCTCATCCTCTTCCCTTGAGTGAGGGCTAGGCCTAGTTACTTGGTTCTGACAGAATACTGCAAAAGTAATGCTAGGCCACTTCCAACATTAGGTTACAAAAGACCAGGGCTTTCTTCTTGCCCAACCTCTCTCGCCTGCTCTCCCTCTCAAAGCCCTCGCCTAGGGGAAGCCAGCTGCCTGGTTGAGAGAAGGCTCTAGAGAGGCATCTGTGACCAGGACTGATGTCTACGGCCAATACCCCTGGAGAACCTGAGGCTTTCTAACAGCAAATCAAGTAAACTTGGAAGCCGATCTGCCTAGGTTAGGGTGTTGAGATGGCAGAGGATAAGATCCTCAGAGGCCCAGAAGTCAGAGGGCCCCACGAAGCCATGCCTGGATTCCTGACCCTCAGAAACCCTCCTGAGATAATAACTGTGGCATCTAGGTTTGGGGGTAACTTGTCCTGCAGCAGTAGATAACCAATACAGAAGACGAGTTGGAAAACAGGAAGATCCAGTTTTATAGGGCATGCAAATTGTCCATCCCCCCCGGGGGATAATGGCAGTTTGGACTAGCACAGAGCAGTGGCGGAGGTAAGAGTTGGTTGCACTGAAAATGACTTTCACAAAGTGTCACTTAATATGTTCATGTTTGGGGCGCCTGGGTGGCTCAGTTAGTTCAGCGACAGCCTTCGGCTCAGGTCATGATCCCAGAGACCCAAGATTGAGCCCCACATCGGGCTCCCTGCTCGGCAGGAAGCCTGCTTCTCCCTCTCTCACTCCCCCTGCTTGTGTTCCCTCTCTGGCTGTGTTTCTCTCTGTCAAATAAATAAAATCTTTAGTATATATATTAAATATTATTTAATTATAATTATATATATATATATGTATGTTCATGTTTATACCATTTCTACTTCTTCATAAGAATTAGCCTATGCACGGACTAGAAGTTTCTGGAAAGACCGAATTGATTGACCCGGCTTAGGAGATGCCATGACACAGTAAAAGATTGTGTGGCAGAGTCCAAATGATTCAAAAATATCTCTATCCCTATTGTGGGTTGAACTGTGCTCTTCCCCCCCACACCCTGCAGAAAAAAAAAAAAGTTGTATTAAATAATCCCACATGAACCCTAATTTGGAAATAGGGTCCTTATAGATATAACTGAGAGAATATATTTCTATGATGTAAAGCCCCTAGTTTGTGGTACTCTGTCATCATGGCCCCACCTAAGAAACTAAGACAATACAGATCTTCCTTCTCCATCCACCACCGTTCTCGATGGTGAGATGATAAGTCAATCATCAAATCTCATCCTTCGGCACCAACACAGCCGTACATTCATAAAGACGGTTCCAGAATGCTTCGTGGCAATGACAATCATGATTTACCTTTCTTTTGTTGCTTCTGATACACAAAGGATGAGTCTGTGCTGAACACATCAGAAATCTCTCCAATTACTGCTCACGGGTGACCAGCCTCTGATTCATTCCACAGCGAATGAGGCCACTAAGAAGTTATCAGTAAGGGATTTATGTTTTAGTAGCATGTTTAATTATGATACAACCACGACTGTCTCTTACACAGGAATTTAGCATGCAAGATTTACAGCTCTTAGCATAATTTTGGCCTTTGTTGTCTCAAAGAGCCTTGTTTCTGATGTTTTATTAGACTATCAACCTCTGTTAGACTGTGTCAGACTGCCCCCTAGTGATTTGGGCTCATAATCTCATCCCGGCTGCTGCTGTTTTGAGCGGGTTTTCAGAATGTGTTTTTTACCAGAGTCTCTAAACCTCATGCCCCAAAGAACACAGAGACATGGGAATGGCAGGGGGGCGGGGAAGGGTGTCTCTTATTTTTTTTCTTTTAATAAAACCTGAACAATCACAAAATATATATATGTTTTTTGTTTCAAAATACATCATCTGTCCAGCTTAAGCTTGCAAGAGAAATTAAGTTTCTGAAATAAGAACAGATCAGATTCTTTTCTTTCTTATTTCTTGAGGGCGGCAAACACATTCAATGATATCCTCCCTTTTCATGATGTGACAACAGGGAAATTTTTTTTTAAAGAAAAGCTGATGAAATTTTAACTAATCCGACCAGACAGAGGAAAGCAATATTACAAAAGGCACCTCAAAGGAATAGTGGGATTTCTTTTCCGCTTCAAAGGTGCTGTTGTGTGATGCGAGGGAAAGCTGTCTCCCCCTGCCCCGCCAGGTAGGGGCGTCAGAGCTCAACAGACCCCACAGGGCCCACCCCCCACCCCCAGCCTCCTCGCTGCTGTCACTCCTTTGTTGCTCCACCACTGGGCACGAGGATGGGGCCAGCCAAGAGGAAAGGGTCAGAGGTCAGGGAAAGGGTGGAGGAACGTATTAGTAAGGAAAAAAATCAGGAACCTGGAAATGAGTATTTGCGCTTTATAACACAAATCTGTTCTCAAGGTATTGGGGGGCCTCCAAACGCCAAAACTAATCACTGAGAACAAACCCCAAAGTGCATCATGTCCTCTGTACCCAGCCGGGGCTGCTCTCCCTCCAGAGATGCCTAGCAAATTTGACCCTCAGAGCTATGCTTCGTGAGACCGCATGCGGCGTCCTTCCATGGATCCGTGGTGTTTGGCATACACAGCCGCCTTGTAACTAGCTCTCAGGAGAGTCTGGTCTCCCGTGAACCCTGTCACTGTCTGGGCTTGGTTCGGGGTCCTGAGCCACAGGCGCGTACCTTTATTTCCTCTGCAACTGCCTCGTGTCCTGCCCTGACAAGGCTGGAAGGACTGAAGAGGGCAAGGAGAGGAGTATTCTTTTTCTCTGCCCGCCCTGCTAGGCGCTCCATAGCCCATGCTCCCTCCCAGGACTTACAAAGGAGGGCATGGATGGGGGGGGCGGTCACTGGAGAAGGCTAGCGTGATTGCAGTATGCCAGACAAACCCAAAACCCAGTCCATAAAAGATTTCTTTATCTTGCCTGATCCGAGAGAATAGCCCAGCTGCTATCTTTGGCTCTCCTCCATTCTTCACTCTCATTCATAAAATCCTTAGAGAAGGCCATGTGCTGCTTTCTCACAGAGCAGATCAAGTTGTGCTCGAGTCCAGAATGAAGTTGGATTGAGATGCGGGTGCCTAGAAGGGCCCTGAGCAGTCTGTCTCTCCTCTCTACCCTGACTCCCCCTATCTGACTGTACCCACCATAAATCACTAAATCATAGGCTGAGTCTCTCTAGAGGTCCAATACCATGTCAGAAGCACATCAGAAGTATACAAAAGTCTACTATGCTAAATTTCTGGGGGTGCCCGGGTAGCTCAGTCATTAAGCGTCTGCCTTCGTCTCAGATCATGATCCCAGGGCCCTGGGATCAACCCCCCCACATCGGGCTCCCTGCTCGGCGGGAAGCCTGCTTCTCCCTCACTCACATCCCTTGCTTGTGTTCCCTCTCTCACTGTCTCTCTCTGTCAAATAATTAAATAAAATCTTTTTTTTTAATAAGTAAATAAATTTCTGGGGCCCGTGGATTTGCTTCTCACAGCAGTCCAAGAGACTCATGACATATAGCAATTTGTCTTTTGCTGAGGCCCAAATCTGAATGGTAAATAGGACACCAGGGTTTGGGAGAGAGTCATTCGGTAATTCAGCCTACTTAGTCTAGTTAGCTAACGATCCTAAAAACACATGTCATTATTATTTTCTTAATTGACCATATACCCGGTACTGGCCTAATGACTTCCTATATATCACCTCATTTAACCATGATTCATGACCACTTTATAGATTTAAAAAAACGGAGATTCAAAGAGGTTAAGAAATACACTCAAGATCATATAACTAGGCATTGTGACTGAGCAAGACCACAGAGCTAGTTAGTGTGATGAGAACATCACATCGCTAGTTAGATGACTTGAGCAAGGCCACAGAGCTAGTTAGTGTGACGAAGAGAGATCACAGAGCTCTCAGCAAGACCACAGAGCTAGTTAGTGTGATGAGAAGATCACATCGCTAGTTAGTATGACTTGAGCAAGGCCACAGAGCTAGTTAGTGTGACGAAGAGAGATCACAGAGCTCTCAGCAAGACCACAGAGCTAGTTAGTGTGATGAGAAGATCACATCGCTAGTTAGTATGACTTGAGCAAGGCCACAGAGCTAGTTAGTGTGACGAAGAGAGATCACAGAGTTCGATCAGGAACGAACCCAGGCGTGCCTTCCTCTGCAGCTCAAGCAGCTAACCATGTCACTTCTGTATCCTATGTCCTTCTCACTCCAGATGTGCGGCAATGACTATAAAGCCATCAGAATTTTGTCACCATGTGAAAAATGGCTGTAGGTGCCAGAGATACCTTTAGTGAACAGTAAACTGTGGTATGAGAAAAACGGAGATTACATCATCTCCGGACAGAAATATAAGGCCAGGAGCCTGAATTAAAACAATTCCACTTTTCTGGATTAGAGAATTTTGAAAAGATCTGGGGAGCTAAGTGTTTTACACATAGAAATAGAGGTCTATATATAGCTATGTATGTATGTGAATATTAATATAGATGTAGATAAGACGTATTTCCTACCCTCCAAAATAGAACACCATTAGCATATCATGTGAAAGAACAGTCAGAAGCTAAAGTATACAGAGGGGACAGTTTATTAAAGCTGTTTAGGAAAAGAAATGCTTTGAAGCATTCAAAGAATGTACTTGAAGAAGAAGTAAAACTCGCATGAGGCCTTAGAAGGCAGATAAAACAAACTCAGACTCAGAGATAGGCTCACAAATGAGCATAAGCAACACAGGGAATTTTAATCTAGATCAGAAACCCTGTGGGACCAGGAAATGTGTCTCAGCTTCTTGTGCAGTTCTATTTCCAAAGACTAGCATATGGTAACACTCAGAAGTTATTTGGTGATGAAAAAAGGAGGAAGGGAAAGAGGGAGTGGGTGAGGGGGGCATAAGAGAGAACTCAAATGAAAAAGAACAGAGAGTAGAAGTGTAGAAAGTAGAACTGTCTGGCCACAGAAATTGTGTGTGTGAGGTCTTGGAGGGAAATAAGCTTGGTAAGACTAAGTGGAGCAAGGATAAGAAGGGCCTTGACCAAACAACACTAGAGGCCAGAATCAGAAGTAGAAGACAAGATAGAGCCAGATGGAAAACCCAGGTGCTCTCAAGCCTTCAGAGAAGCATGTTAAAAGCCATGGAAAATGAATGGCTTCATACTGAATGGGCTAGACCAGAGAAGACACAGGCTGGAGTGAACAGGGCAGAGCCTTTAGGGAGCCGTCATGGCAGCCCAGACACAAGAAAAGAGGAGAGTTTGACCTATGGGAATGGCAGAAGGAATGGGAGAAGGGATGAAAAATTGAAGAACCTGTTGAAGGTGCAAAATCTATTCAATGTTGTTCACAGTTGGACCAATGAAGACAAATGGGGAGAAATGGGTCAAAATTTCAAGTGAGGAGCCTGAGAGAGTAGTAGTAGCATGCTTATAAAAAGTGAAATTAACCTGGTTTTAAGATGAAGAGAGGAAAATACTAAACTCAGGATGTGATACAGAACTTGAGTAAGCTCAAATACAGATATAAAACTACACGTAACATCCTGAACAGTAGAGAGTTCAAGAATGTGTTCATGGTTTCATGCATGGGTATGTTTGGAGGGTGAACAAATATGGTATAGCCACTAAACTACTTTTTTTAAAGATTTATTTATTTTAGAGCGAGAACAAGAGTGGGGAGGGGCAGAGGGAGAGAGAGAATCCTGAGCAGACTCCCCACTAAGCATGGAGCCCTACTCAGGGCTCGATCTCACAACCCCAAGATCATGACCTAAACCAAAACCAAGAGGTAGATGTTTAACCAACTGTACCACCCAGATGTCATAGTCACTAGGCAATTTTCATTGAATTACCATATTTTAGAATTAGAAGAAACATAAGCTATCTTTATACAATATACGGTGTACACATTTCAAATGTTTACACGACATACAGCAGTGCTTGTCCACCAGCATCTGTTTGAATAACCTCTAGTGAAAATAGCTCACTTCTCTTTTTAGGTGGCTCTATTTATTAAAAGTTTTTCATAATATTGGTATATTTTGGCCAAATGAAGCTCACCTTAGACATAATGTCAACAATCTTACCAAATAGGTGAAGAAGACGTTGCTACTTTTCCAATATCCACTTTCACGCCTTCTTCCCTGGGAAAAAAACATTTTATTTTGTTTTTCACTGGGACAACAGGGTACCCAAAACAAAGACTATCTTCCCCAAACTCCCTTCCAGCGGGTTAGCCACTGGACCTAGCTCTGCCCAAGAGGATGGGACCAGAAGGGATGTGGAGAGTTTCACGTCATGGCCTTAAATGGAAATACCTTGTCTTACACTCACTTCTTTGTCCTCTTTCTCACTGACTGGAATGTGAGTGGGTGGCTGGCCATTGGAAGAGCCATCTAGAATACAATGAAGCATCATGTTGAGGACGGCAAAGCAACAAGAGAGAAGGAGCCCAAGACCATCATAATTGCATAAATACACATGCTTGCCTTCTTAGTCCCAGATCTTTATGAGAGAGAATTATAAACTTCTATTTTGTTTAAGCTATTTCATTTGGGTTTCCATGAGAAGAGCCAAATTACATTCTAATTAATTCTTTGGCTCTAATTTCTGCATCTATCATTCACTAACAAGTTGCTTAACTTCCCTGAGCTTCAGTTTCCTCTACAAAACTTAGCCTACTCCTATAGGGTTGCAGAAGAAATTAAATGAGATAATACGTATAAATCTACTTGGCACAGTGAGTACCCAGTAAATTGTAGCTACTACTAAATCATTACTACTACTATCGATTGATATGAAGATTTGCAATCTCAAAACTAAATCTAAAGAGGTATAATTCTTTAGTGGTAGTGAAAAAAATACTACATTTTAATATAGTAAGTGAGGACTAGTTCATTAGTCTGAACAATTCTGAAACAGAGTATTTTCATTTCATAGTCAAGAGACCCAGAAAGGTATGAAAACTTTGTACAAACTCAGAGCAAAACAATAAGTAAATGGTAAAACTTGAATTAATTTTAGATCCTTCACTCCCTTGAGACTCAATCATTGGAGCAAGCAATGGGACAGAGATGTGTGCATGTGTGTCAGATACCATCCAAGAATCGTCCTGGGTCTTTGCAACTCAAACAACCTATGCTGCCCAAGGACCCAAAGGTCAGCACCCTGGGGAAGAGCTGCCCCCTTACACTGAAGCTCTTCCATCACTATTCCTCCAGATGTCCTCCTGGCATTTTGCGAGTCTTTCATTAATTGAGAAGCCTGAGTGTTTTCTTTTCCTTCTGTGTGAGGGAGTACCTAGCTACCGAAAACTCAGGCCACCAGAAATCATTGTCCTCACATCCTCTGCAAAATTACTCCATCTTCTCAAATGTTTCACCTTCTTTTTTTTTTTTCACCTGGCTGAAGTCCCATCAGAGGGACAGCAACCTTGAGAATGCTGCTGAGGTCTCTTTTTTTTCCAAAGAGTTACTTTTACTTAGGTTATGAAAAGCTGTAAGTGACACTATGCACTAAATATCTGAGTGGATGAAAGGTGGATGAAAGGCTGGAGGAAGGAAAGAAAGCAACTAACTTGATCCAGTGAAAAAGCTCCTTAAAATTAACCATATATCCTAATAGATCAAGAAAATTCTCTGTTGGGGCGCCTGGGTGGCTTGGCTCTGTCGGTGAAGCATCTGCCTTGGGCTCAGGTCATGATCCCAGGGTCCTGAAATAGAGTCCCATGTCAGGCTCCCTCCTCAGTAAGGAGTTTACTTCTCCCTCTCCCTCCGGCCCTCCCCCGCTCCTCTCTCTCTCATTCTCTCTCTCACTGTCTCTCTCAAATAAATAAAATCTTCTTTAAAAAATTTCTGTTATGTGAGAAAGGTATGAAAACAGAACAATGGAGTCATTGAAAGAAAACTGAGTTTCAGAAGGAAATATTTTTTAACTAAGTGAAGGCATTCTCAATGCAAAACATATTCTATTTCCCAAAAGATTAAAGTAAGACATAAAATCACCCTCCCTCTTGACTTCCCAGCTCAACTCCTGAGCTAATGTGCTTCATAATTTCTTCTACAACCTTCTAAAAATTGTCCTGCATCTACAAGAAAACAGTCTGCGTGTGTGCAATAATTATATAGGTCTATTTCTTGTATCATTTCTAAAACTATCAATGAAAAAATATTTTTAAAATCTTGATTCTTAAAGCAAAACTCCCTGCTAACAAGAACTAAAATCTTCACCTACAAAAATCTCAGGCTTTCACAAGAGTCAGCCAAAGTCCAGGTACTCTATGAAACAGAAATCATCAAATGCTTCAAAATATTTAATTTCTTATTCCAGGAATGTGAAACAGGTGTAATTAAAGTAACACTTTTTTAATTAAGTGACCTCTCTTGACCAATCATCTGTGAATAATTCAGAGTTCCCCCTTATTATTACTGTAAAATTGAAACGAGGTCATATAAACAGGAAGATCCTCTTTAACTATCTTTAAGCACCAGCAATATATATTTTCCACCAGTTAAAATCCTTAATGATACAAAAAATCTGTCAAGCATAACTCCCCCAATTCATTTGCCTGAGACCATCAATATTTTATCATGCACTTGCAGTTGGCTTTAATTTAACAGTCCAGGTTACTAATCAAACAAAACACCCAAGTCATTAAAAGTTAGCGTGCCATTTAGAAAGTGCATTTCACGTTTATTAAAATATCTTTCATGCAGCCATTAGAAACCTAAAGTTTTAATTACAATCAGATATTTAGTTCTACTCCCGTTATGCACTTGGCACTCTCTTGCAACTGCCCTGATTAATCTTCCAGACCAAGTTCATACATTACCTCCTGAAATTATTTTCTTCTCAATTTCTTCAGAATTCATCTTTCTGTCCCACCCCCCACAAATAAGTAAAATGCATTTTAAAAGTGTGCAAAAGAACTACCTAAAAGATAACTTATTTTAAAGATTTCATTTCAAATGTAATTTATCCTTCATAAAAGACCAAAGAGGCATCATTCAGAAAGACAAATTGAAATTGAAAAGTAGCTCTTACTGTCTTTACTCTCAATTTTCATTATTTATTTTTCTTCCTAATGATGGGGAAAGTTCAACAGGCATTTTCTTACAATTTTCTAGCTGTGTGATTTGACTACATGTTACTTTCCTTTAGCTCTCCAACTTTCTCTACTCCCTGCCCTGGCTTGCTGCAAAAGTCCATGAACGAGATTACTGATATGGCAAACATCAGATTTTACAGTGAATCTAATTCTTCAAAATTACAGCATATAGAATTCCCATCAGTCATATTCACTGTGCAGTAGAAGATGCTGTAGATGAGATGCAGAGTTGATGGCAGCTGGGGGATCACCTGATCTCACTTCTAAGAGCCACACCAGTGAAAACCGTGGGACCCTCTACTGAGATCAAGGCCCGCAATTACCCAAGTGTGAATGGAACTGAGAGTCCATGCAATACAAAATGGGCTATTGTTTAATGATTAAAACACATCCTGTATCCAAGGGGTGCCTGGGCGGTGCAGTCGGTTAAGCAGCAGACTTCTGGCACAGGCTCACGTCATGATCTCAGCACTGTGAGATCCAGCCACACGTGTCAGGCTCGGCACTCAGCCGTGAGTCAGCTGAGGACTCTCTCCCTCTCCTTTTGCCCCCCGCCTCCAACTTGCATGCATGCGGCCATACGCTCTCTCTCTTTTTCATATAGATAAATAAGATCTTTAAAAATAAATAAATAAAATAAAAATTTAGACATTAAATTTTTAAAAAGATATGGAAGCAACCCAAATCAATAGATGGTGTGTGTGTGTGTGTGTGTGTGCACCCGCGCACACAATGGAATGTTAGTGAGCCCTTAAAAAAAAAGGGTGAAATTGTGTCATTTGCAACAACATGAATGGGCCTAGACTGTTCCATGCTAGGTGAAATAAGTCAGAGAAAGAGGAGACCCATATTACTTCACTTATATGTAGAATCTAAAAACAAAATGAATAAACATACAAAAATAAACAGAAACAGATTCATAAATACAGAGAACAAACTGGTGGTTACTAGGAGGATGGGGAGATAGGCAAAACAAGTCAAAGAGATTAAGAGGTACAAACTTTCAATTATAAAATAAATGAGTCATGGAGATGAACAGTACAGCGTAAGGAATATAGTCGATAATACTGTAGTAACACTGTGTGCTGACTCCACTTAGATGAGCACTGAGTAATGTATAAACTTGTTGAATCACTACATTGTACACCTGAACTAATAGAATATTGTATGTCAATTATACTTCAATAAAAAAAATTTAAAATATTTTGTTCAAGTCCCTCCCTTTTCACCCAATTTCAAAATAATAAATCCCTGGTACGTGACTGGGTACAAAGAGGTGAGGGAAAGATAGTGAAGGTGTCGTCCACACTACTCTAAATTACCTTTACTGAAAATTCACAAAAGAACTGAAAAAAAAAAAAAAGTTTCTACCACCACCAAAAAACCTCAGTTCTAAGGAGAAAACATGGAGAATATATGAAAATAAGAGCATCTTCGAGGTCAGATCTCTGGTCTTCATGCTCTTCTTTAAGGATTCCTCTCTAGATGAAATTCACAAAAGATAGGATATTTTTCCTCCTCAGATTCACACAGGTTGCCCCAGAGTTCCTATACTGAGAGCTCCAAATTATTCAAAGATTTACAGGCACTTGGACCTACTAAAGGCCCTGCAAGGAAAGACAAAGGACTCTGAATTCAAGATCCCACTGCTTAAGATGTTGACACTCTATTTGGGAAGACAGACCTCAGAGATATGGAATAACCATACATGACCTGTGAAGCAATGTATCCACTAAGATAGATTAATGTGGTCCAAACAGAGTATGCAGAGAGCTGAGAGGGCTGCCATGGAGGACAAAACAAGCCAGGCAGGATGACTTGCAAAGACCTTCCAAAAGAATGTGCAGTCTGAGCTCAGTCTTCAGGACCCTGTTTTATCAAACAGCTGTCATAGGACAGCAACAAGCTCAAAGTACGCCCAGATCAGGCATTCAATAAATCCCACTGCAAGATGAATATGGGACACAGTACTTGGTATAAAGTGTATGGTTTCAAAGGGAGGATGAAAATGAGGATAACACCGAGAAGAGCTAGCATAGTACTTACTATATTCTGGGCACTGCATTTAGTGCTTTATAATCTCATTTCATCCTCACAACTCTGTTCCAATGATCTTTGCCAAATGAAAACCACCTCAATATTTAACATCTCTAAATAACAACCATTTTATTGCATCTCATGAGGTCATAGGGCAGGAATTTGACCGGGCTCAATTAGGTGATTCTTTCCCTCCCTATGGCATGGCCTGAGGTCAATCAGTGGTGTGCAGACAGGAGAGGGGACCACGTGGGAGGATAAGACAGGCTCACCGCTAAGGCTTGGCTCAGCTGGGACGGTGATGGGAGTGCCTACACGTAGCCTCTCCGACATGACTGTTTCAGGGTATCTGAACTTCTTACATGGGGGCCCAGGGCTCTAAAAAGACTGATCCACAAAGTGGTCACTGCTGGCCTTTTAAGATCTGAGCCTAGAAATTGACACGGTATCCATTCAGCCATAGTCTATTTGTCAGAGATTCATGGAGCCGGGACAAAGATTTTACCTCATAATGGGAGGAGTATCAAAGAATTTGTTACCATATTTAATCCACCACAAATTTCCCTCTGGTCACAAATTATTCATATTCTTCCCACATGCGAAATACACTCACTCCTCTCTACAGTCCCCAGAGGACTCTGTCTGCTCAAAGTTGGGATATCGCCCATCTAAGTCAGGTGGGAGTGTGGAAGAGACACCTCAGGTACAGTTCTTCTCAGTCTGAAGAGGTTATCTAACACACACACACACACACACACACATACACACACACACAAAATAGTGAAAAAGGCATAGGATAACAGCAAGAGATACACCCATTCAGACAGGGAAAGAACAAGAGGCACATAGCATTCCCCAGGCCATCTTGATCAAATCCTGGGTTAGGGTCCACTCTTGTTCCCCAGAATTTATACCCCATATCTCTTGATCCCATCCTCTGAACCACCTTTCTTTTTTCATAAGAACTGGGTTGTGTTTGTCGCTTAGTAACTGCCTTAAAGTGCTTCTTGACCATTGAATTTGAGAGCCCCAAGGGCTTTGCTTATTTTGAGTCCTTTTACTCCTTTCAGTCAAAGTTGATGGTGCTTCTTACATCTTAAAAACTCTGTTAAGGGGCGCCTGGGTGGCTCAATGGGTTAAAGCCTCTGCCTTCAGCTCAGGTCATGATCTCAGGGTCCTGAGATCGAGGCCCGCATCAGGCTCTGTGCTCAGCAAGCTCTGTGCTCATCAGGCTCTGTGCTCAGCCTGCTCCCTCCTCTCTCTCTGCCTGCCTCTCTGCCTACTTGTGATCTCTCTCTCTGTGTCAAATAAATAAATAAAATCTTTAAAAAAAAAAAAAAAAAACTCTGTTAGGGGTGCCTGAATGGCTCAGTTGGTTAAGCGACTGCCCTTGGCTCAGGTCATGATTCCGGAGACCTGGGATCGAGCCCCACATTGGGCTCCCTGCTCGGCGGGAAGCCTGCTTCTCCCTCTCTCACTCCCCCTGCTTGTGTTCCCTCTCTGTCTGTGTTTATCCCTGTCAAATAAATAAAAAATCTTAAAAAAAAAAATCTTTTGGGTCTTACAGTCACAGCTTTGACATGACCTTACCTTGAGATCATTTTTTATTTCATTTTCTTTTTTTTTTCCTTTGCATTATTTTTTTTCTTTGTTCTCTTTCTTTTTTTTTATTGTTACTAAAAAATTTTTTTTCATTTTTTATTTCAAAAGCCTTTCACCATTGAAGAGGCTGAGAACATTTCATTTTCAGGCCCATTAAGTCCTGGGTTGTTGTATTTCCTTTAAAATTTATCTGAACACAAAATTTCCTCTTTTTATTTTTTTATTTTTTTTTTTTTGGTCTCTACCCACACCTTACCATAAGTGGCTCAAAGAACCTAATGGGCACCTTCAACATTGTGCCAGAAATATCTCTGGCCAAATCCACCAGTTTGTTAGGATTATTTTCTATTTTACCCATCACTATAGACTACAGTGTTGTCAAACTTTCTTCCACAAGACAAGAGTCATGGTTTTTTTCAACCCACAAAACCAATGTTCTTCCTGTCCTTCCAGACTTCCCCAGCAGTGGCGTTCTTCTCGTCTTTCCAGCTTTCTCCCGTGGTCCCCTTAAGGCCTTCGAGCCTCTGTCTACTGCTGCCCAGTCTCAAAGCCACATGTTTTAAGATTTTACTTCAGTAACACCTCCCTTCCAGGTATCAACTTATGTTGCAATCTTTCGCTGCTGAGTACTGAATAGCTGAAAACAATCATTACACCTCATGATTCTGTGAGTCAAGAATTGTAAGGCTCAGTTGGACAATTCCTTTGCCCCACAAGACATCAGCTGCAGTTAGTGAGCCACTTGGTGGTCTTCAGCTCATGGAGGAGCTGGTCGAAGGGCCCAAGATGGCTTCCCTCGTATGTCTGCCACATCAGTGTGGATGGCTAAAAGACTGGGCTCAGCTAAGACTGTCCCATCTTGGTAATATAGAGGATAGTAGGAGAAGGAAAGTAAATGGGAAGTAGGGTAATTCAGGAAGAGAAACGAAACAACAGAGACTCTGGACACAGAAACAAACTGAGGGACTTGGAGGGAGGGGGTGGGGGGATGGGAGAGCCTGGTGGTCGGTACTGGGGGCACCTATTGCATGGAGCACTGGGTGTGGGGCATGGGCAATGAATCTTGGAACACCGAAAAAATAGAATAAATTTAAAGTCAAAAGAAAAAAGACTGTCCCATCTTGAGACTCCAGCACGGCCGTCTCAGGGTATTTGGACTTCTTACATGAGAGCCCAGCATACCTAAAGAAAGTTTCCCTTGGAAGGCAAGAGAGAAGCTGCCATGTTCTTATGCCAGAAATGGGAACATTGTCACTTCTGCCATATTCTATTGGCCAAGCAGTCATAGAGCACAGACTGAAGGATCAGAGATATATATTCTACCTCTCAGTGGGAGGAGTGTCAAAAACAGTTGCTTCCATTTTTAATCTATGACAAATTCTATGATCTAGGTACTCTTACTCTTATTTTACAAATGACAAAACCAAATTTAAAAAGATAAAGTAATTTGCCCAAAGTCATACATTAGGGTAGAGCCCAAATTATAATCATCTATCTACATGGGAAAGCAAGCAAATTAGCTTCTACTCCCCAAAACTGATGCCTAAAACAGCATCATCCGCTGGAGAAATGAGGTAGGCGCCACGGTGGCCCTGTTTTCCATCAGCTCAGGAAAGAAGCTCCCTCTTTTCCTATCGTTCCTGCTCTCAGGTGGATTTCTGCAAGTTGTACTTCATGAATGTTTACAAAAGAACAAATGATCACATACTACAAAGGTCTTATAAAGGCAATGTCCAGTCCATTTATGAAAGTGCATCTGACAAATTCAGCCTGACAGTATGATCTCTCAGAGGTAGAAGAAGTAATGCAGAAAACTAGTCTTCAGGACCAACACGGGAGGACTGCTTGGCAAGGAGGAAGTGACAGAACCTTAGGGAACGAAGAAACTTTGTCATCCTGGAGTGATGACTAGTAGGGAAGGGAGAGCTGGCGTAGTGAGAAGCACGCCCTCTCCCTATATGGCAGGAAGAAAGCATAGTCATGAGGCCACAGTCTGTGGTTCTATATGGAAGAATACACGAGGGATGGAGCTTTCAAAACAAAACTCTAACCTAACTTCTGGAAATTATTCCTGAGGAGACGAAAAGAGAACAAAGACTGCTTTCACTACCCACAAGGTGTCCTCACAAGCTCAGATTCAGGATACGCAGACCACACACGGAATCAAGAGACCCACGACCAAGATTAAATGCTAAAGATCAGCACAAATCAACAGCAGCTGTGTCAGGAGGGCCAAAGCCCAGAATACACAAGTGAGGCTAAGGACAGTGAGGAAATAGTTTTTGTGATTTCCTTTGGAACAGAAACAAGGAGGGTGTAAGCTTGTTGTTAGCAGATCATAAAAAAAAAAACAAAATGACTACTCCTGAAACACATATTGTATTGTACATTAACTAAAATTTAAATTTAAAAAGTTTTTTTTTTAAAGAAGCAGAAATACTCAACCTCTGTTTCACCTTTTTTTCTCTAAAGAGAATAGGAATTTCACTGCAAAGAGTAGCATGAATATTTAAGAAACTGAAGCCCAGGTTGGGGAGATGATGATAAGCATAAGGCTATCTCTACCACAACTTTCATCTCTTCCTAAGAATCCAGTATAATAGGTAAGATGGAGAATGCAAGATTCTCCCTTGAACGTTTAGGATGCAAAAAATATGTGCCAGACAGCTCTCAAAGAGCAAGGCTCACATCTCTACATATAGGTAACGGCAGGAAGTCAGAGGTCCACATGGGGCTGAGGACACAGGGGAGTCCAGAGTGACTAGTAAGTGGTATGGAGTTTCTTCAGGGATAATGAAAATAAACGTTCTGGAGGGGCATCTCGGTGGTGCAGTCAGTTGAGCCATGGACTCTTGGTTTCAGCTCAAGTAGTAATCTTATGGTTCATAAGATCGAGCCCCATGTCAGGCTCTACTCTCAGCAAGAAGTCTGCTTGAGTTTATCTCTCCCTCTCCCCCTGCTCCTTGTACCCCCTACCCTGCTGCTCACATTCTAAATAAATACATACATACATAAACAAATAAATAAATCTTTTTCTTTAAAAAAAAGAAAATGTTCTGCAATTAGATAGTGGTGATGAATATACTAAATATTATGAATATACTAAAAATCATTTAATTATGTATTTTTAAAAATGAATTTTATGGTATGTGCATTATATCTCAATTTTCTTAAAAGAATGCATTATCATAGTTTACCCATATCCTCAGTATTTTTTTTAAAGATTTTATTTATTCATTCGACAGGAAAATCACAAGTGGGCAGAGAGGCAGACAGAGAGAGGAGGAAGCAGGCTCTCCACCGAGCAGAAAGCCCGGTGCAGGCCTCGATCCCAGGACCTGAGCTGAAGGCATGAGGCTTTAACCCACTGAGCCACCCAGGCTCCCTTTATCCTTAGTATTGATTTTCTTTTCTATGTCCACCTATCTAAAAAATAATCAATGCCAGGGTACACTTCCACCAGTCAAAGGACAAAGTCAAATTTCATTTTGAAAATTCTTCTTTGTGACTAATGACAGAACATACAAACAGTTTGTTTGCATTTTAGTTTTATGGGGAAAAAGTGAAGAGATATAACCAAACCTGGCACATTAAAAAATAAACTAATAAAAGCAAATACTAGTGTATGTCATTTAAAAAAAGAAAAAAAAATGAGAGAAAAAGATGGAATCACAACTGTACCCATATTACACTAAATTAGCCCATCATAAGAAAGTTAGATGGGACAATAAATCAATGAAAGTAGTAAGTCCAATTTCTCAAAATCTCTTTAGGAACTAACTATAGGTACAATAGATCAAAGATATAGGACAAAGAGCTAGAATGGAAAAGTCAGAGTGATTTCAGTGGTTGCAAGTTTTGTTTTTTTTTTAAGATTTTATTTTTTTTATTTGACAGAGAGATCACAAATAGGCAGAGAGGCGGCAGAAAAGAGGGGGAAGCAGGGTCTCTGCTGAGCAGAGAGCCAGATGTGGGGCTTGATCCCAGGACCCTGACATCATGACCTGAGCTGAAGGCAGAGGCTTAACCCTCTGAGCCACCCAGGCACCCCAGAGTGGTCTCAAGTTTTATAAGCAGCAGCAGAGAAATGGATTGCTGATGAGATCTAGTGTCCAGTGGGATGACGGAGGTCTCACTCTAGTCTGGGTGGATCAGAATATCTAGAGTACTGGGACACCTGGCCGGTTCAGACTCTTGATCTCAGGGCCATGAGTCTGAGCCTCATGTTGGGCCTAGAGGTTCCTTAAAAGTAAAAGCTTTAAAAAAAAAATAAGGAGAAGGAGAAGGAGCAGGAGGAGGAGGAGAAGGAGAAAAAGAGAGGAGGAGGAGAGGAAGAAGAAGAAGGAGGAGGAGGAAGAGGAGGAAGAGGAGAAAGAGGAGGAGGAGGAGAGGAAGAGAAGAAGGAGGAGGAAGAGGAGGAAGAGGAGGAGGAGGAGGAGGAGGAGGAGGAGGAGGAGGAGGAGGAAGAAGAAGAAGAAGAAGAAGAAGAAGAAGAAGAAGAAGAACAACAACAACAACAACAACAACAACAACAACAACAACTAGAGTAATGCACACCATTTTGAGTGTCCCAGCCTAAGAGGACTATAGGCAAGCTAGAACCCAACAGAACACAAAGGTCTCACACCTGAACATAATGGAACAATAAAAAGGCAGATACTATTAAGCTTAGAAAAGGCAGAAGAGGACTCTGAAAATTATCTTTTAAAAAAATTATCAGAAGGATTCCATTTATTTTTGGACTCCAAACACAAGAACGGGACCTTCCTGAGTATACTTAGCAAGACCTCAAAAAGGAGGAACCTAAGGTTGCCAAACATTTGAGAACTAAGTCAAGGAAATGCAGCAAAAATAGGTACATGAATCAGAAGTCACAATTAACCGATGTCACAATCAGAGGAGGCAAGGGGGCCTTCACTTTAAAGTGGAACTAGAACCTGGCTGTCACGGAGAAAGAAAAAGGGAAAGACAGTTAAAAGAGACATAAGCTTGGTGAATTCCTGAGGTGTGTCCCAGGGATCTGTATTATCGAAATGTCCCCAAGCAATTCCTACTTAAGCAGCCAGACCGAGATCGGCTTACCACCTGGCATCAGAACCACTCTTCTGGAGAATTCTTTGATCATGCCATAGTTGTCCTTACAAACCCTCAATCATTCCTTGTGCCAAAATAAAATTCAAAGTCTTTAATTTGGTTTCAGAACTCCCTAGTTCATACCTAGTATGACCCAGTTCTGCTTTTATCTCCCACTCTTTCCCATCATGAGTCTTATCCTTTGGCCAAAGTCATGTATCTGTTACTCACCAAGAATACATCTCTATTTACTCCCTGTTCATCCCATCCCTCCTATCTGGAACACCTGTCTTTTTTGCATCCACCCACCCATCACCAAATCTGCTATTCATCCAACCCACCTTGAAGCAAAGGCCTATCCAACCCACCTTGAAGCCTAAAGCCTATTAATGAATTTTTTCTTGATCATTCCATGCAAAAGTTATTCTATCATCCACATCCTCTTCAATTCTTGATCTCTTAATTCTTCAACTTAGGTGTCGTTTTCTTCATCTGTAACACTCATATGACTACTACTAAACCCTACAGGCTCTTGCGAGGATTAAGCAAGTTTATAAGTGTGAAGTGCCTATAAGAAGGCCAAAAATATCTGGGCTCTATCAATTATGGTTATTCTTCTTATTAGTATGGTCCACTTTACAGAAGGAAGCTAATAGGACAAGCTATAGTCTCTACTACTGCAGTTGGTCCCAAAACTGTGACTGATACGACTCTAAATTCTCTACCATCACTCCTAGACCCCTTGTTCAGCACCACTGCTGGTCTAGGTTGCCTGCCTGGTGAGTGACCTAGACCTCTGGTCCTGAATGTTCTGATCCCATGGTTACTTTGCCCCTGTTAGGACACAGTGGCTATAATTCCTTCTTTATTTTTTTAAAGATTTTACTTATTTATTTGACAGAGAGAGAGATCACAAGTAGCCAGAGAGGCAGGCAGAGAACGAGGGGAAAGCAGGCTCCCCGCTGAGCAGAGAGCCCGACGTGGGCCTCGATCCCAGGACCCTGCGATCATGACCTGAGCTGAAGGCAGAGGTTTTAACCCACTGAAGCACCCAGGCGCCCCTTTATTTTTTTTTAATTTTATTTAGGGGGGCGCCTGGGTGGCTCAGTTGGTTGAGCGACTGCCTTCGGCTCAGGTCATGATCCCAGAGACCCGGGATTGAGTCCCACATTGGGCTCCCTGCTGGGCGGGAAGCCAGCTTCTCCCTCTCTCACTCCCCTTGCTTGTGTTCCCTCCTAAGCTGTGTTTCTCTCTGTCAAATAAATAAAATCTTAATTAATAAATAAATAAATAAATAAATAAATAAATAAAATTTTATTTAGGGGGGTTTGGGTGGCTCAGATGGTTAGGCGTCTCCCTTCAGCTCAAGTTCTGATCTCCAGATCCTGGGATCGAGCCCCGCGTTGGGCACCCAGCTTGGTGGGGAATCTGCTTCTCCTTCTCCCTCTACGTCTCCCCCTGCTTGTGCTCTCTCTTTCTTTCTCAAATAAATAAATGAAATCTTTTAAAGACTTTTTTTCATTTCTTCATTTGATAGAGATACAGAGACAGAGAGAGAGAGCACAAACAGGGGGAGAGAGAAAGGGAGAAGTAGACTCCCCACTGAACAGGGAGCCCAACGTGGGACTCGATCCCAGGCCCCTTGGATCATGACCTGAGTCGAAGGCAGATGCTTAACTGACTGAGCCACCCAGATGTCCCTGCAATTCCTTCTTTATATGAGAGTACCAAGACTCATGCCAGTGATCTCCTGAGTTCTAAATATATTATTCCCTGGCATTATGGAGTGGCAATCATAACCTCCTCAATATGATCAGGTCGATTACATCTGCCATGTAATTCTATTCTTAGCTTGCTAATTTAATAGCATGAGAAGTATAAATTGTTAAGATACAAACATAGTTTTTGGTTTAGTAGGACTCTGACTGAGACCCCTGATAGAAATACTCCATCTGCAAACCAGAAACCTCTACAACTCCAGAAGCTTAAATGGTTAGAGACAAGAAGCATATATTCCCCAAGGCAGCCACTGACACTAATGGCAAGCTGTGCCATTTCTTCTTATCCCTTGGAATCCAGACTCATTCTCTATAGAAAATCATGGCCATTGACTCAAAAGAAACACCACACCTTGAAAAACAATGTTTCAACTTCATAGATTACCATCTCCAACGTGACACGTTAGCCACACCTTCAGAAAGCCATTCTAATGCTTTTCAACCCATCAGCCTACTATGCAATACGTGGTAAAATCAGTGACTCCACAATTATGTGTTCATTGCTTAACACAGAGTGAGTACATCTTGATTAGGTAACAGGTGACATCCCTGCTGGTACACCATCCGCTTGGTGGGCCCTCAGACAGTGGTAAATCAGACACTGAGAGATCTCAGGTAGAGATGCTGAGGAACAAAAGGCAGGAAATGCAAATACACACCTAGAATACATTTTGATTTCAGTTCAGATAAGCTGTTGCCCTTTCCAGGGTAAAAGCGCCGGATACGACCAACGGGTGACCAGGTATCTGTTTCGTCTCCTCCATATACTAAGACTGAAGACTTAGACCCTGTCTCTGCTGCTAACAGAACAAATATTAAGCAGTAGCAGTGGCTCAGTCAGCCTTAGTGAGCCAACACACGTAAAACCACCATCCCTGCCCCATGATGACCTCATGTGAAGACTCCTCGTACAAACAGTGGGTAACCATGGACAAAGGCTGGCTGACCTCTACTGGATGAGTCCTGACAACCTGGTCACCTGGTCACCTGGTCTCCCAGGGTCTCTTCCTCAGGAGATGCTCTCAGAAGGGCATTTATAGGCAATAAAAAAAGATCCCGACCCTTTCTGCTCACTCTCACTGGTGCATGCGCTTGCCTCCACTCAAGCCCTGGGGGAAGAGTTTGGGGCAGCGCCTTAGTCATTCATTTTATGGGAAAGTAAGTTGTGCAAGGAAAAGATACAGCTGGATCCTTTGATAGTGGAGAATGGCTGGCCCACCAGTCAGGGGCCGAGAACGGCGATGGTGTACTGGTGGCTTTTCCAGGTCAAAGAAAACTGCCTCCAGCGGTCTGTACAATTGGTGTGGACAGAAAAGCACAAGCTAGGTCTTTGTTGTTGTTGATTTTTCTCCAGCAAATGTTCTATATTTGAGGCAAAATCTGCAGAGCCTGATCAAGATTACCATATTCTTACTCATTTTCTAAGATTCATACTACACAGGTGAAACAGATGGGTTCAGCTGGAACATGCTAGATATCACGAACCCCTTATCTTTTAAGTCTTTCATGGAGGCAATAGTAGCTATAATTCACCCACAGATGCAGTATGCCTCTTGTTCACCACCTTGGTAGGGAGGAAAATTTCCAGAAGCTTCTATTATCTATCATAATGGCCCTTATCCCATGGGTCATAGTGTCAGTGTTGGTATTCTGCCAGTTATGAACTATATATTCCTCTTTTTTAAATATTTTCTGTCTAAGTAATCTCTACACCTAGCATGGGGCTCAAATTCACAACCCTGAGATAAGGTCCTGCGCTCCACCAACAGAGCCAACAGGGCACCCCAGAAACTGTGTATATTGCAATACCACATTCAGAACAGGGCTAATAACCAAAGGAAAGGTTCAAGGACTAATTGGAACCAGTGTAAGTTAGAAGAGTTAATTTTCTATTTAACCCTTGACCACTGTAAGTCTCCACTTTGAGTCCTAGGCCCTGGAGGCATTTACTTCCCCAGAAATGAGCATCAATAGCTAGTAACAGCCAAAAGCCCTGGATATTGACCTTTGCTCAGCTCATGGTCACTCCAATAAATGACCGTCAGTCCCATTAGGGAAGGGTTGGGGTAAGATTTGCAGTCTACACTTGTGGCAACATTGCAGAATCCTTTGCCAGAGGACCCCGCTGTCCTCCCATCAAGGCAATCTGAGTCTGGGTCTGGAAAATGGGTAAATGGCCATGGCTCTCCATTGTGGCCACTCAAATCAGGCTGTTGGCCATCAGATGTGGAGCTCGTTTTGTTATTGATATTGTTGTTTTCTGCTGTGTGGGTGCAGAATTTTCTCATAGAATGCCCACCCTCTTCCTTCATAATTGCACTGTGATCACTTGGGCTCTGTGGCACAGTAAGCACCAAGGAGCCTCTGTCCCCTGGTAGCAGCAGCACCTTCAGAGGAAAAACAAAAGGAAAACAAGCACACCAAAACCGGGAAGGGAAGCTCCTTCCTCCCCTATGTTATCCAGTATCCTTCCTGCACCCTCTATTGTCAGAGCCTCATATTATACCAGATGGTAAAGGAAAGAGGATTACACAGTCCATCTCCAAAATGGCAAAGCAGGAAAAATAAAAGTGAGCTTGGAGCTAAGAGACAGTAAGTTGATAACTAGCACATCTGGTCACTGCTCTGAGACTTCTGATTCTTTGCTGGACATTACCCCAAGGCAGTTCTGGCCTTTCTGTGCCCTTCAGTGTGGGCCATCATTCTTGCCACGCTTCCAGGAGCCATGCAGTAGCACAGTGAGATGGCTCCAGGAGCTCTGGCTAAAACATCAGATTCTGAATCCCAAGGGAGTATATTCACAGTAACCATCTCTCTCCTTATCTAACTCTAGAACCTCCCAGGCCATTAATCTCAAGAACCATCCGCAGGCTAATATGCTGCTATATATCCACCAGTTTCAGTAGCTTGGGTCCTCTCTGTTTCCACAGGGCCCGCACTCCCCTAGTTGGGACATGATAATGTTTGACACAAATCATTAGTCTAATGCCAAGGAGGGAGGTGGGGACAGGTTACGAGGACAGCAGGCACAGTCTTAAAGAATCTTCTCCAGGTGCAACCTGGGCATAGTCTTCAGACAAGGAGCAGGTTCTGCCAGCCTCCAGCAAAAGGAAATGGTCCATTTCTAAAGACCCAGGGGGGATATGGGGATCCAGAGGTCTCTAGTGCATCCAACAGTCCTTATTCCAAGTCTCAGGATCTCACACCTTCCCTATCACAATCTCAACTTCCACAAGAGAAGAGCTGCTAATGTACTATTCTCTCAAGTTATGCTGCTCCTACACTCAGATCCTGAGCTTTCTCTTAAACATGGTCTGCTCCAGGCTATGGCACTGGAGGTCTTCAAACTTTCACACCATAATTTGTTTTGGGTAACAAACATCATTTTCTCCCTTCCATGCATCAGTAGGTACCCAAAATCAACCAGCTAATCTATGGTCCTTTTAATTACTATTTCTTTCAAATATCTCAAATACTAGAGATGGTGTGCAATGAGAACATCCTCTTGAATCTATTTCCCTAACCCAACTCATCCCAAGTCCAAGTGTGATACTTGTAAAGCCATACTACATCAATACACCATACTACGGAGTTCCACCTATTACAGTAATGACCCATGTTGCCATCTAGCTGGTGAGCTTTCCAACTTTAGAATCCCATCCTCTCTTACATGAGGTGCATGTGCAAGTGATGTATTAAGAAAGGGTCCCCTGGAAAAACTGGTAATAGAATTGCAGGAATGAGACAGGAAAAGGAAGAAGCCAAGCAAAACACTGCATTAGCTCTCTCTTGTGGCATAAAAATTATCCCAATACCTGGCATCAAAAAACAACATCCACTTATTATCTCAGGGTTTCCATGAGTCAGGAATCCAGGTCCAAACTAGCTAAGGCCCTTGCCTCATGGTCCTGCACAAAGTTGTCGTCGAGGTGGTGGCCCAGGCTCTGTATTCTCATCTGAGAGGTCCCACGCTCACCTGGTGGATGTTGGCAGCACACAGGGCCTGGGTTCCTTGCTGGCTGTTGGCCAGAGGCAGCCCACCACTCCTGGCCATGCCGGCGTCTCCAACAAGGCAGCTCGCCTCTCCAACCAAAGCATGCGAGCTGAGAAAACAGTGGCGAGCAGGCTAGCAGAACAGAAGCCACAACACTCGAAACCTAATCATGAAAATGTCACCTGTCCCCTTTGCTATATCCTTCTGGTCAAAAAGCAAGTCACTCTGTCTCTCCTACACTCGAGGAGAGTGGATTCCACAAGTGAATACCAGGGGACGGGGGAGATTAGGAGCCTTTTTGGAAGTGCTCCGTCATAGGTGCCACATCAGGCAGAGTCCCACAGAGCATGGCTTGGGCATGATCCCGGAGGGGAGCTCTGGAGAGCAGGCTAGGCCTCAGAGTTGTTGCAACCCAGCCAAGACAGCCAGAGCTTTATGCTCGCTTCGCCATCCATTCCTGGTTGGGGGTCATACCCCCAGCAGGGCACACATTTTCAAGCCCTTCCAGCTTTCTATGCATGCAGGTCCCAGCAGTCTGGGGCAGTTCTCCCAAAAAAAAAAAAAGAAAGAAAGAAAGAAAGAAAGAAAGAAAGAAAGAAAGAAAGAAAGAAAGAGCCATGGGCACTGGCTCTTGGAAATGAAGTGCAGCGAATTGGGTGAAGAGGAACCCAAGGGGTTCTGAGCAGCACATCAACGTTGCCCAGCATAGTGAATGTGAGAGTGTAAGAGGGAAATCCCCATGCACTTAGTAACAACAAGTAACTATACTTTTGTTTATTTTTTTACTTAAATTCACTTAATCAACCTATAGTGTATAATCAGTTTCAGAGGTAGAGCTCAGTGATTCATCAGCCTTCTATAACCCAGCAACAGCCAGTAATTATTATGAGCCTATTATTTTGTGCAGCTATTCTGATCAGAGATTTGGGGTTCACATAATGAAACCCCCATTCTGAATGATTGAAAAACTTCCGAGCACCTGCTGACAGAATCTAGGACAGGCTCCTGGCCAGTCTTGGACCCCCGGAACAGGAGGACCGCAGGAAACCGGGGGGCCACTCTTGTTGTCTGTCGCCCTCAGAGATCAAGAATCTTTCTTTTTCTTTCTGAACCTCTATCTCATTTTTCTCCCTGAGAAGGGATTTTCTCCATCCAGTGATCCACGTGCCTATAATTCATCATTTCTGCTCTTCTATTCGTCTTTGAGCCCCATCAGTGGTCTCCTAGATCAGCTCCCTCCATATAGCTAGCTCTGTTTTTCCAAATTCCTACAGCTATAGAGAAGGAAATATTTCAAAATATTAATTTCAGTCACCTATAAGTGGTGGAGTTATGGATTTTTTTTATCCCAGTGTTTTTTCCAAATTTTCTACAATGAACATGCATTACATTTATAATCAGCGAGGAAGACAATAGTTGGACTATTTTTTCTCTCCAACCTCATCCCAATCTTCCATCACCAGCACCCTCTTTCGTCCTATTTCCACCTCACCCCTTCCCTGGAAATGATCTTTGGACAATAAAGTACTGTTAGCATCACATGGTTAAGATCAGCAATGTCAAGTTTTACTGCCTTTTATATTATCTCCAGGTTGAAACTGGGACCCTGGGGGAGGGACTGCCAATTCTCTGGGGCAGGAGAGGAAGAAGTGAGACCCATCTAAGGTGACTTTTTCTTTTTTTAAGATTTAATTTATGATAAGAGAGAGGGCATGAGAGAAGGGGCTGGAGCACAAGTGGGTGGGAAAGGAAGAAGCCGACTCCCCACTGAGCAGGGAGCCTGACACAGGGCTCGATCCCAGGATCCTGGGATCATGACCTGAGCCAAAGGCAGACTCTTAACCTATTGTGCCACACGGGCGCCCCCAAGGTAGATTTTCTAGATGGACCAAGGGTGAATCTGTGGAAAAATTTAAAAAGTTTTGGCGCCCTCGTGTGGACTTGATGTATCATCACGACTACGGAATGGTATAAGCTAATCCTCGGTGTACTCATCTCCCAGATATTACAGGTATAAATAAGAAATAGAAAACAAAAGCCTGAGGCATCACAGAAGTAACAAATAAGAGAGTCAAAAATAAGTATCAAGGAAGACATCTGATTCATTCTTCTCCTACGGTCATTGTCACCCCTCTAATCCAATCCTTACAGAAATATTTTAGAAACTAAGAAAAAGTGGTGACACCATAGACCTCTAATATTACTTACACACACACACATACACACGATAATCGGACACTTTTGAAATCATTGCTAATCTGCTGTGAAGTCATATCCAGCCCTGAGCCAATGGGCTACAAAGAGCATCGACCTAGCCTACATCATTTCAGGCATCAAATAAGTACCATAATAAGGGAGAGAAAATTTTTCCATCTTCTAGTGAGACTGCAAATAATCGGATCTGGACATGTTGAGATTTTATTAATATTAAAAACAAATTAGGTGGGGTGACTGGGTGACTCAGTTGGCTAAGTGTCTAACTCTAGATTTCCGCTCAGGTCATGATCTCAGGGCTGTGTAACTGGGCTCCATTCTCAGGGGGGCATCTGCTTGAGATTTTCTCCCTCTCCCTCAGGCTCACTCACCCATGCTAACTTGCTCTCTCTCTCTCATAAATAAATAAATATTTTTTTTAATTAAGCAAGGAAAAATTGGACCACTTCCCTTACTATGATATTACATAATCTCGATTTCAGATACTCTTCCTTGTGACTAACATATCTGTCCTGCAGGCAATAAGTCCATTGCTTCTTATTCTGTTCTCCTCTATGGAGGAGAATAACAGCTGCTCACCATCTTCCCTAGGAACACTTCACTGTTAGAGCCCCCCATGACAGTGCCTAACCATCCCTGAAACACCATTTATTGGACCTCTCCTCATACACTCCATTTTCCCATTCCAACCAAATGTATGGTTTCTCCTTGAATCTATTCCAGGTTTTCCTGCTCTCCTAAACCGTGGAACCAAATCAAGTATGTTAACTTCTGGGTGAGTTCTAAGCATTGCACACTCCCTATTATAAATGAAAGAAACACAGAACTATAAAGGGATTGCTTTGATGTTCTAGAATACAGGGCTATGCTGATGCATGCGATAAAACTGGTTTGTTTTTGTTTTTGTTTTCTTTAAGATTTTTACTTATTTATTTGACACACAGAGAAATAGAAAGAGAAGGAATACAAGCAGGGGGAGTGGGAGAGGGAGAAGCAGGCTCCCCGCTGAGCAGAGAGCCCAATGCGGGGCTCAATCCCAGGACCCTGGGATCATGACCTGAGCCGAAGGCAGAGACCCAATGACTGAGCCACCCTGGCGACCCAAGAACCGTTTTGTTGTTGTTGTTGTTGTTGTTGTTGTTGTTGTTGTTGTTACACCATTGGACAAGTCGCAAGAACAGGGTTTACTATAGAAACCATTGATACCTGGTAAAATGGCGCCATCTAGTGCCCGCGACCAGTAACAACATCTGCAAGAGGAGGGTAGAAGAACACTGTAAATCGATAACAGTGCAAAATGACACCTCCAGAAACAAGCAGGGCCAAGGCAATTTAATAACAATAGGTCGATTGACTCTGGGGACCATAATTCTTCATCTATTGACTCGGCCACTGGGGCAGCTTAACAAATAACATAGCCTTTTTCCAGAGAGAAACAACACCAAAGTGCTCAGTCCTACTTGAAGGCTTACAAGGACAGAGGAGAAGCAAGCAGACACCTTTTTCATGCCTGGCACTGCTCGGAGCACTTTGCATGCTTCCTTCCTTCCACTTCTAATTAATCATGACATCCACCTTATGGGTCCTGTGTTATTATCCCCATTTTACAGATGAGAACCTGAGGCCACCAGGGTAAAAATTCTTACCCTTATGCAGAGTGATGTATAGGAAAACTTAACTCCTTCTTAGCTCACTCTCCACAGATAAGACCAGGGAAACCCTGCTGGCCCAGCATCACCACCAGGGAGCCCATCCTGCAATGCACAGCTCTGCCAAAAGCCAAAATTTGGAAAAGATGCCAGAAGGAAAACAAGGGCATCCCGGACACAACTGCACAGACGCTGTGCTAGAAGAACCAGGTAACCGAGGGATTGCCTATAGCCCAGTTCGAACATTATTTTTTTGTCTTCTCATTATTTTTGTCCACTCTTAAATCTGAAAGTGCTTAATTGCCAGAGGCTGGACTCCTGATAATGGCACAGGGGTGCTAAATAAATGTTGATCAAATGCAACGAATGCTTCTTGTTCATACCTCCATCTCTCTTTTGTCAGGACAAAGCTCCTGGCATTGACCCAGACAATCCAACGTGGGACGCTGGGTTTCTCGAGAAAGAACACAGGGGTTCAACTTATAGAACAAGAAAAGACTGCCAGAGATTAGGTCCTTTACCAACACAGGCTGACTATGGTCACCAACTCAGGGAGTCCCTCCCCAGCTTAACTAACCAGCACACATTGCAGGCAGAGAATGCAGAGGGTGGGGTCCAAAGTACTTCTTTTTCTGGAAGTTAGTCCTTGTATGAAATAGATGGTTTTTAGGACATTATATTTTCATTCTTATAATTATGTTCTAGTTAAATGAATCAATGAGACAATTAGACACACAAAAAAGTGGATAATATAGCAATGATATTGTCACCCAAAAAAAAGAAGTAATGAATTACTGATATAAAGAAGATAAAAAGATAAGAAAAACAGAATTTAAAAGAATGGGAATGGGGTGCCTGGGTGGCTCAGTCAGTTAAGTGTCTGCCTTCCGCTCAGGTCATGATCTCAGGGTCCTGGGATGGATCCCTGCTTGGCGGGGAGTCTGCTTCTCCCTCTCCCTCTGCCTCGGACTCTCCCTCACACACACACTCGTGCTCTCTCTCGCTCTCAAATAAATAAATAAAATCTTTTAAAAAAATAAATCAAGAGTTAGATGCTTAACCGACTGAGCCACCCAGGCCTCCCCCCCATCTTCCTTTTAGTTAATAAAATGTGTCAAATTTTAAACACAGCCTACATTTCCCAGCCTCCTTTGCAGCTGATCACGGTCTCATGACCATGTTCCAGCCTGTAAGAAGAGGGAACGTACACAACTTCCCAATCACGTTCCCGTAAGGGAGCTGCTTGCCCTTCACCTCATTCTATATTTCTTCCCACAGGCTGGAAACCCAAAAAAGTGACAAATCAACTTCAAGCATGTCCAGGAAGGCAATACCTCTCGGACCTCACCACTCACTGCGGGTTCTGTGGACCAGTAACCTCAGCATCACCTGGGAACATGTGGTAATGCAGAATCTCAGGCCCCACCAGACCCAGAGAAGCTGATTCTTCATTTAAATAAGATCTGGTGAATTCAAACTCACATGAAATTTGAGAAGCGCGAGTCTAAGAGAAGGTAGAGAAGCAAGCTAGAAGGAACTCGGGTCTCTGGATGGTCCGACACTGCTAGACCACCTATAAGCTCAGCCATTTATGACAGTGTAGATCTTCTGCATTTGTTTAAGCCACTTTAACATTTACCCATTTGATCCCATATATGAACTATATTACTATGTACAAATATAAAACATGGTATAAATCCCCATCCTTCTAGCTTTTTTAAAATACAAGTGTATTTGCGTTTCCCTGTGGCTTTCTTCCCTACCACCAGCACTATGAATCACATAAACTACAGTGGTTTTATTGAGTCTGTGAGCTGATTTTGTGTTGGTCCACAGCCATTAAACAAAAGCACATTTGTAAATGAAATAAACGCAAAAGTATAAAACCAAGAAAAATCCAAATGAACAATTGTCTTAATACAATGGGATGGATGATGTTTTCCTGCTGGTACAAAATCACTCTTCACAGCATGGCTGTGGTACCGACCCTTCCACACAAATGCTTTCGGGGCTGGCAGGTCTGGGCCCCCGTGTGCTTTGTGACGGCTCAAGTCTCTTACACTTGCCTCTATTTTAAGTACAGTCAACAACCCACAGCATCAAGTGTCATGGCATCTTTGACCTCATTTGGCCTAAATGCATCACTTATATAGCAAGTGACCTCTGGTCTTTTCTCATTCACCCAGGAAAATGCAAGAAGCACAACTTAACACCAGTAATTTTTTAAATGCGGCTACAAACACAGTTAACAGCGTAAGATAGTCACCTAAAGCTACAGAAACCGAACTTATATTCACACACAAAAGCCGGATAAAAGTGTCCGTAGTGGCTCCATTGGTAAGAACCAAAAACAGGAAATGACCCAAATATCCTGCATCATGTAGTACATAATACAAGGGAATACTCCTCAGTAACAAAAATAAACATGTTGATGTGGTGTAAACATCACAACTTGAGTGGGTTGCAAAAACATTATGCTGAGTGAAAGAAGTCCATCTCTAAAGTTTGCATACCAAATGATTCCATTTCTATAACATTTTTGAAATGATGTAGTTATAAGGACGAAGAACAGATCAGCAGGTGTCAGGGGTTGGGATGGGGGAGGACATTATGGTGACAAAATGGTTTGTACCTTGGATGTGTTGTTTCCCCAGATCTGCACATGTGATAATATATCATAGAATTATACACCTACATCTTCCCTCCAAAAAAAAAGAGTGTACATAAAAGCTGGTAAAAATTTGAATGAAGTCTGTAATACCAATGTCAGTTTCCTGGGTCAGTAATATAACTTGTTCATCATTAGGGGAGCTGAATAAAGGGTATATGGGAACTCAGTCTATTATTTTTGCCTCTTCTTTGAAGTCTAATAGTATTTCAAAAACCAATTTTTTAAAATATTAACCTAATAACAAAGAGGCCCTGATGAGACTTCTTTGAGATTTTGCATTTTAGGATGACCCAGGCATGATAGGATATTCCTTTGGGAACACTCAGAGAAAGAAGCATTTAAGGAAGGAAGGAAGGAAGGAAGGAAGGAAGGAAGGAAGGAAGGAAGGAAGGGAGGGAGGGAAGGACAAGGGAGGAAAGAAGGAAGGGAGAGAGGATGGGAGGGAGGGAGGGTGGGAGGGAAAAGGGAGGGAAAGAAAAGTTCTCCCTCAAAGACAGCAAGGGAATCAGATTTCAAAAGGATTGGCTTACCAAATAAAAAAATAACAACAAAGACTTAAAGGAAAAAAAATACAATATTATCAAGATTACAAAGTTTACATTAGTCCCTGCATGGTAAGAACTTACTCATGTTTTTGTTACATTCACAAAGCTCCTGACATATTCCTAGGCAGCAACAAGGCAAAAATCAGAGCTTAAACTATAATTGTTCATAAGCCCAGATTTGCGGGAAATAGTCCATGGTTTCTTATTTATCCATATTTTCTTATTTTTTCTTATTATTCTCACTAGTCCCTATTTTCTTAAAACAGTCAGTGTGACTCTCTGATCTCGATTTACCTCAAGGGGCAAAGTTTGTTGCCTATGTTTTTGGTTCTTGCGATGGTTAGTAAAAAGTGTAGACTTCTGGGAAGCAAAGTAGGTTTTGCTTTCCTGCAGACACGGTGATCTGCCAAACGCACCTGCACTTTAGCCCGCGGCCTCTGGGTGTGCCCCAGGTGAGACTGGATTTTCCCTGCCACCTACTGGGACCCCGCTGGGCTGAGACTTGCCTGCTGTCTCCCCTACAACAGCAGCACTTGAGAAATCACAAAGACTTTAATCAGCAAACTACAGGGCTTGGGAACAGTCCCAGGTCAAGTCTAAAGCAAATTATTGAATGAATGAATGAATGAATGAATGGTGAGAACTTAGAAATTAACAAGGGAGCTACCCCTCACAGGGTTCTGTGACAGGCACCGTGTAGTGCTGTCATCTTCTTCCCCACAGCATAAGGCAGGCAGTACTCTCACCCTAAGTACTGAGCTGGGATTTCGACCCAGGGAATTCTGACACCAGAATTCTTAACCAGCATTCTGTGCTCCCTTATGCAAAAGGAGGCCGTAATTGCTGGGACCTAGCTGGGATTTACTAAGAATAAGCCATGCCTAATTGTACGAACTCTTTAAATGGAACTTCTAAACGAACAGATTTGAAAAATAGGATAGGCCTGATTTCTGCAAAGCATTAGAAGATTTTTATTATTCGGGAGAATGATTCAAGGTGGGCCATCAGGAACGGAGACCGTCACACATGGGGAAGCTGTAGCAGGAATTGAAACTTCAGATAAAGGGCTGAAGTACATGTACTTGGTATCCTAGGACATATCTTGTGTGTTTTTCCTTGTAGGCGATCCTTCACCCCCAGTCCCCAGTTTGCTAGGCGCCCCTCTAATCCTGGTCTCTTAGAGCAGGCCTGGAGCGCCTTGTGAGAATTTTCCACGAGGGGGCAGCAGAGAGCAGCAGGCCGCTCCAGAATTAGAAGCTGAGCCCTGGGACTCGCTGGTCCTCAAGGGCACCCCAGTCTGGGCCCAAAATTCTCAGCATGTGCAAAACACACGACTTCACACACTGCCCCTTCTTATCCCCACCTGCACCAACTGCCACCACAGCTCCCAATCAGACTGCCTCGGCAAAGGGCAGGAGGAAAGAGGAAGCCAGGGAAAAACAATTTCAGACACAGATTTGGGGGATCCAAGGACCCACTTTAACACAACTTGTTTTTCCCATCCTGAGAAGCTGTACCCTTTGCAGCTTTGCTTCACGTCCATGACCAAAGGGGCGTTAAATGCAGATTCACACAGATTACCAGATCATGAGAGGTTTGCTAACAGGGACTCCTTTTGCCCCCAGACCCAAAGACTCAGAGAAAAGCAGGGAGGATATTAGCCTGAAGGGGAGGCTTCTTTCTATCTGCTCAAACGTTGGCTTTCAGGACTACTGGAAGATCTGTTTTTAATATAGATTCCTGGACCACAACCCCTCTCCAGAGTGACACAACTTTGAAAATCCTGAGCAGAGATTCATTAACTGTTTTTGTTTGTTTGTTTGTTTGTTTGTTTGTTTTTAAAGATTTTATTTATTTATTTAACAGGGAGAAACAGAGCTAGAGAGGGAACACAAGCAGGGGGAGTGAGAGAGGGAGAAGCAGGCTCCCTGCCGAGCAGGCAGCCCGATGTAGGGCTCGATCCGGGATCTCCGGGATCATGACCTGAGCCGAAGGCAGTCGCTTAACCAACTGAGCCACCCAGGCGCCCCAAGATTCATTAACTGTTGACCCTGGAAGAGTGGCCGGTGGTGAGTAAGTTGAAGGGACCCCAGCAGTCAGTTCATGTCATTGTTATGTTGGTGAACAATATAAGGCCCAGAACGAGAGATCGGACCTACCGCAGCCCAGGTCTGAATCCAAGCGACGATCCCACTTTTATAAGAAAACTTCCTGTGACCAGGGAGTAAGCTCTCCCTTCAAACCCCTGCAGTTCAGACCTCAGTCTGCCAAAAACACAGCCATCCTCTCGCCCCTCAGCATTCCCTTAGTTCAGCCTTTTCCTCCGGGAGAAGATGCTGGGTGCTCGTCTAAAACTACCGCCTCTGTCAAGTCACAAAGTCTGGAGGCAAAAATTAACTCCACAAGAGCGATTAGCCCTGTTCAGGAGACCAGTGAAGTTTTGGCTGTGGTTTGTTTTTGTTTTGTTTTGTTTTTTAATTTATCGGAGGTAATTCAGTCCCCACATTTGAAAAAAATCCATGAACTAAAATCTCCAACATTCCCAATTTTCTGATATTAATCAAGACTCTCTATCAATCTGTATCTTGACCAGAAGGAAATTAAGTAGGAAAGTCAAACTAAAGTTGCCTTTTTGCCTTAATCTCTCCAAAGATTTAATTTTAGACAATGCCATGAAGTTGGTGAATCGTTCTAGTCCAATTTCTTTTTTTAATTTTTTTAAAGATTTTATTTATTTATATGAGAGAGACAGAGCAGAGAGGGAAAGTGAGGAGAAGCAGACTCCCTGCTGAGCAGGGAGCCCAATGTGGGCCTCGATCCCAGGACCCAGATCATGACCTGAGTCAAAGACAGACTTTTAACCAACTGAGCCCCCAGGTGACCCTCTAATCCAATTTCTTAGAAAGACTGGGCTATTAAAAAGTCCCCCTATGCCCATCTGACCAAAAGTCCAGAAGGATTCTCCTGGCAGTCAGTTTTTCCCAACAACCTTACCCCATCATTGGTACCAAGGGGAAACTGTTCCAGAGTATTCCAAATCAGATTTTTAAAACAAAGTCGGCCATAGTCCCCTGGGCTCTCAACAACACATACAGCCAAAGTGCCCCAACATTTCGTGTGAGGGCCTCCAGGGATACCATCCTGGGGACTCATGACTCTTCCCAGAGCAAGGCTCCACACAGTTTCTGACACATAGAATATATTTTGGGGGGAATGTCTCTAAAAGCCCTTTGCGGCCTATGAGCGTGTGAGAACTGTGGTGGAAAAGCTTGAGATTCTTCAAAAAAAACCATTTAAGGCCCTCCAAGTCCCCTCACTAAGAATTTTCTCTGGTAGGATTCTTGGCAACTACATGTCCCACTCATCCTGTCTCTGTGTTCAGTTAGTTCCCAAATGAATCATTTCTACTGGCCCATGTAGGCAGCACAGAACCTGATGCCCCGTCTCTCACTGACTAACAACCAAATCCCCTGAAATATTTTCTTGGCTGCAGTCCCATGCCTGAGGGCCGAGCCCTGGCTGTACAGGGCTCCAATAACAGGGACCACGACCTCGTCAGCATCCGCTGACTCCATGATGAACAGTCCCTTCCCTTCCTCAAATGGACTAGAGTACAAAGCCCACAAATCTTGCCGATAAAGATCTGGCCCGCTACACCTCATTTCAGCTCAGATTAAATAGCTCTGCCTAATTGATGGTAATAACAAATCCAACAATATAGAATCACAAACCCTTTGAACCCGAAAGGAATTGGTTGCCTTTTTGTCCCCACCCTGAGAGTATTTTTGGAATCTACTCTCAATGCTTTAGAAATCCTGCAACGTGTCAGAATGAGGAAGTAGACACAAGTGTCCTGATCCCCAACCAGGCTCCCACATCACCGTGGATCACAGATCCAGGCTTGGGTCCAGGACTTCTGGCCTTTCCCTTATCCTGCTTGCTGGCAGAGAAGTTGTGATAAAGAAAACGTAAGTTATCATGTCACTTCCAGTTAACAGAAGTGGAATCACTTCTAAACTTACTTGCGGCACTTGAATCATTCATTCATTCATTGGTTCAACAAATATCTACATGCCAGGCTCTCTTCCAAGCTCTGAAGAGACAGCAGAGACTCAGCAGCCCCTTCCCCCAACTTGGCATCCACTGAAGGAATCTAGACAAATGAATGGACAAGAATACTACAGTAAAATAACCCAGGGGTGAGGGAAGCCCAGGCAGCACACAGGAAGGCGTTCATATCCAGGCCAGTGGGTCAAAGGTGAAAGGAAAAAACTGGGAAAGAAATCTTCTGGAAAGGGAGAAGAGCATGTGAAAGAGAACCACAGCAGAAGACATGCTTCCATGGGAACAGGAAGAGTCTCAAGGGGCTGGAAGAGGTGAGAGGCCAGAGAAATAAGGGTCAGATTGTGCGGTGAGTAGAAGACAAAACTTTATCCCAAGGGGTTTTCAACACCTATTCATTCATTCTAGCGGCAAGACAGAAAAGAAAAAAATAATCATAATTCCAGAGTGTGACGAGCACTATCCAGACAACAAAGCAGAGGACGGAGGAACTGAGGGCAGGGAAGTGGCTGCTCCAGGCCACTGACATGATCCACAGGGTCCCTGTTGTGGAAGTCTGACCATGGGGCGCCTGGGTGGCTCAACTGGTTAAGCGTCTGCCTTCGGCTCAGGTCATGACCTCAGGGTCCTGGGATTGAGCCCCTTGTATGGCATCCTGCTCAGCAGGAAGTCTGCTTCTCCCTCTGTTTCTGCCTGCCCTCTGCTCATGCTCTCTCTGTCTCTCTCCCAGATAAAGAAAGAAGAAAGAAGAGAGAAAGAAAGAAAGAAAGAAAGAAAGAAAGAAAGAAAGAAAGAAAGAAAGAAAGAAAGAAAGAAAGAGGGGAGGGAGAAGGAAGTCTGACCATAGTGCAGAAAACCAACTGGAGGAAGACCAGGAGTCAATTATTTAATTCAGAATAAAAAAAAATCTGAACTGTAAAGGTGATTTCCCAATAGATGATTTCTCCAGGTATACGGCACGAACAAAACGAGAAAACATGATCCAAACTCACTTTTCATCAAAATCTGAACATCTCAAGTACCAGAAGTTGTGGAAAGAATCCTGTGAGTGAATTTCAGGTATATCCTTAACAAGGGGGTTGATAGTTTTTATTATTTAAAATCAACTACACTTGGCTTATCTACATTATGAAATTGACATTTTAGACAGAATTGATGGTTATTCTTTATCCCTTAAATTTACTTACAAGGCTGACAATACAATTAAGGTCAAACAAAGGTTTTAACATTTCTACAAGCAACTTTTTGAGAATCAAAAGGAGTTAAACTTCTTTTCTGGAGGATTCTCCCACCTACCTATGAAAAGATTATGGGTACTGAAAGCAACACTGACTTTTCTCCATTGGACAACCTCATAGTGATGTCCTTCCCACCTCCGCTTTGCTAAGAGCTGCCAAGAAAAAGAAACCCCCATAAAGTAGTGAGCTCACAGGCACAAGGAGAGGAACAATATTCATCACTTGCTTGATCTCTGAGATTTGAGGGCAATGATATGTTTTCTCTTGTGACAGCTAGGAAAACCAGAAGTGGCAAAACCATTTCCATCTCGCACTCCTGCATGGTGACTGCCCAAAGCACCATGGGGGAGGGGGCCTGGAGGGGCAGTTCGGGGTCTCTGGTCATGACCATTGTGAATGAGGTCAACAACTATGACCAACATCAGGGCAGAATAGGAACAATTCTAGCAGCAAGGAATATTATCCTGAAGCTCTTTTCCAAGTCTGGAATGCTAATTTTATATTTTTAAGTGGATGGGGTTCCTGAATCCCAGCTAAAGAGAATCCCACTGTTTTATCTATAAAATATAGAAAAATATCACAGAGATCGTGACTCAACAGATTGGAGCTGCATGCTGATATGTGTCCTTCAGTACACGTATAACTCAATCTTTAAAAATGTAATTAATTAAAAAATAATCCCCGTACTGATGCGATGATCCTTGGAGCTAACATGTTACTATGTGTTCGCCACGATGGTGTTCCCTCCATCTCTGGTGTCCGGCCGGGGGCCTGGTACTAGTAAGCAACTAATAAAAAGTAGCAGAATAAACAAATAAATGCTGCAGGGAGAAATTCTTTTAATGGCGAAAAGAACCAATAACATCTGCTTCTGCACTTTTCTCAGGTTCACATTTTCTCTTCTGAACAATGTGCTCCAAAGTCTTGGGGCCTCAAAATAGTCCAGAAGCCTTGAGCATGTTCGATATTCATTTCTGAGAAAACCTCTTATCTCCTCCCACCGAACCATCGTCTCTTGCCAATCTAAAGCACAGAGAGGACATGTTTGTCTGGTTTTGCACCCCCATCCTCTCCCCCAGATTCCGTCCCAGCTCCCTGGTTCTCCTCCCGAGAGCCCACCCGCTCCCAGCCCATGGCTGCCTGATGATGTTCACTCCACGCCCAGCTCTGCAATTAGCCTAGCACCTTCCCTCGACCACAATCATTTCCTCAGTGGAGGAGACGTTTGCTAGGCTCATGAGGGAAAAAAGCTTCTTTTTATCCTCCTTAAGACTGTCAGAAAGATGGGGACCGAAAGACTCCAGGGCCCATTACACAGAGCCTTAGAAGGAACCAACACAGAAGAGCGGATTCACAAGGGACATTCGGTGAGATTGTGTGAGTCCTGATTCAAGCCTCACCCGAAGGTCTCCCTGTGGTCTTCTCAGTGACAAGAGCTGGCAAAGTCTTTTGTTTGTTTGTTTGTGTGAGCTAGTTTGTTTGAGGTTTAGGGTCACTCACAGTACGAAGGTTCCTGACTACTGCCCCTTCCACCCAGTGAATGTGAATGAGGACAGAAGCCTGACTTCTACACCTTCACCGAAATGAGAATAAGCAACATCTAAAGCACACGAAGCTGCTTTGATCCAAAATTATCAGCACTTGCAACACTTCTTGGACAGATCAACTTTGACATTATCCAGAAGTCCCTTTAGTTATCTAAAGTGTGAGAAGCAGGAATTCTCAGCAGTGTCCAAAGTGCTGTCCGTCCTCCGTGTGAACTAAGTGAACACGTCACAAACGCAGGTGAAAAATGGTTGGGAAACACCGATCTGAAGGGCCTTTTCATTGTCCCTCTCTCCGGGTTTGCCTCCCTCCATTCCAGCATCAAACCAGACACTCAGAAAGCAAAAGCTGATCCAAATTACTGGTTCTCCATAAAGGAACTGATGGATCAAATCTCCATATTATGTCCTTGAAGAGTTAACATAGTGGCCTTGGCTTTTGTAGAGAGAAGAGGGAAAAGAGGATCAATTGTTAAAGAAAATTGCTAGTGACCAGAAGTAAAAAATGGTGCATGAGGACAGAGAAAATAATCCAAAAGAAAAAAAAAAATGTTAGGTTCAGGTTTCAGGAACCTCCCCTGCATTACCCATCAGAAAAAAGCAAACTCCAGCAAGATTGTTACAATGCCTCTGAACCAACATCTCTTTCCTGTTTCTCTTCTTGTCTGCACTGAGCTAAGGAAGAGCGGCCCGACTGTACAGAATGGAGGGCTCTGGGTCTTGAAGTCTTTTTTTTTTTTTTTAAGATTTTATTTATTTATTTGACAGAGAGAAATACAGCCAGAGAGGGAACACAAGCAAGGGGAATGAGAGAGGGAGAAGCAGGCCTCCTGCCGAGCAGGGAGCCTGATGTGGGGCTCAATCCTGGGTCTCCGGGATCATGACCTGAGCCGAAGGCAGTTGCTTAACCAACTGAGCCACCCAGGCGCCCCTGGGTCTTGAAGTCTTGCGTGAGCTTAGTACTCATATCTGCTATTGCTGCAAGCACAGTCCACTGAGCAATGGGCCTGCTCCCATGGGGGCTTCATCCAGGGAAGGGCTCAAAGACAAACGGCAGGTGGTGGCTCAGAGGTTAAGTGTCTGCCTTTGGCTCAGGTCATGATCCCAGGGTCCTGGGATCCAGCCCTGAGTTGGGCTCCCTGCTCAGCAGGGAACCTGCTTCTCTCTCTGCACACTGCTTGTGTGTGCTCTCTCTCTGACAAATAAATAAATAAAATCTTAAAAAAAAAAAAAGACAAAGAACATATGTGTTTCTGGACCACAGCCTGGCACCAGGAAGAGACTCTACAAGGCTGGAACATGCCCCTGAAGGCAGAATTAGCTGGAGGAACCTGAGATCCTGGAGAAAACAGGGAGGGGACAAGGTCACAGAGGAAATTATAAAAACTGTTTTTTGTATTCTTTCTCTTTACGAAAACTGAACAACAAAGAGGACACTGGATACTGAAAATTACCGACCACGTTTCACTATCTTAAATGCACAACGCGTGTAGCGTGCAATTTTTTTTTCATTTACCTTCTAATGTTTCTAAAATATTTTCAAACTTTCATTGACCAAACTTTGAACAAGATGGGACTTCCTGATTTGAGTAGTGTGGCAATTAAAATCATCTGGAAAGACTGGACAAAATAGAACCCCCCCAAATTGTCAGATTTTTGTGCAATCGAGCTCATGAAACCAAAAGTGTGAAAGCTGAAGGTTGAGGAGATAGTGTAAGTGACTCTGTGTTGCGTGCAGCTAGGATGTGCAGAGCCAGGGTCTGAAACTTGACCGTGGACTTCAGGGGCTGCATTTCTACTCTGGTGACCACTCTGTCAAACCCAGACTAAGTAGAGCACACAAATCAGATTTCCTCTCCTGAAGGATTACGGTAGTTTTCCTCTAGCCTGGAGACCAATGTCACTCCTCGGTTATGTCTGTAGGAGGGTGTGTGGGTTCCGACAATCACTAAAGAAATAGATGTTTTCAGAAAAGCATGGTGTCCAGAAGATTGCAAAACACTGTCACCTCCCATGGACACTAGAGTCCCTTCCCTCTCTGATCACTCTTCTCTTCCTCTATTCCCCCTAGCCCCTTCCCACTCAAGTGTGTCCATCCCACGGAGTCCAACTCCCTCCTGGAAGGACAGTGGCTGTCACTGGATATCACTGAAGTGCTTTTTAATCCCAGAATGGAGTACCCTCGGAAAATAAACTTTTCTGTTGTTTATACTCCTCTTTCATAGCATAACTTCAATGCATTCTGTTCCCCAGTATTCTAGGTTTTCTTCTGTTGCACCAGTCTCCTCCTGGGGAGGGATAAGGTGAAAGAGGGATTAAGGAGGAGGAGCTGAGAAAATCCTATACCACATCTCATTATAACTGGCTTGGCCTTAGTCTTTAAGCAAAGAGAACGATTAGTTTCTGGGAAACCCCAGCTTCTCCCTCTGCCAAGGGGACAGGCTTCCCCAGCACGAGCCACCTGCTGGAAACATGTCTGAGAGATGCTGACAGGAACCATAAGTCAAGGGACAGACCTGGGCGGCTGTAAGGGTAAAGGTAACAGCAAGCTTCTCCCTTTCTCACCAAAGCAGGTTGATTTCAGCTGCTCCCCATCCAGAAGGATGCTCTCGTTCCAAATCAAATAAAGGTCACAGCTGCTCCCTGCTGCTCAGGGCCTTAGCCAAGCGCTGAGCGGGAGTGGAGACAGGCTCTTACACACCATTCCCCGCATCCACTCCCTCAGCAGGGCCTTTGGTCATTCTCCTCTTTTCCTCTTCTGCCTGGTTGATGACAATCTGCTTGGCAACCTGATATGCCACTATGGGGCCACACAGCAGAGATCCCCAACCATTTGTGTCTGAAATTTGAGATAACCATTGTTCTATTCGGGTTCTATAGAAACAGAGCCAATAGGGGCACCTGGGTGGCTCGGTCGATTAAATATCTGCCTTCAGCTCGTATCATGATCTCAGGGTCCTGGGATCGAATACTGCCTCGGGCTCCCTGCTCAGCAGGGAGCCTACCTCTCCCTCTCCTTTTGCTTTTCCCCTCCTGTTGTTCTGTCAAATAAACAAATAAAATCTTTTTTAAAAAGAAAAAGAGAAAGAACCAATAAAGTGCATGCATGTGTGTGTGTGTCTGGGTGTAAAGAGGGAGGATTTGATTTTTTTTTTTAAGATTTTATTTACTTGACAGAGAGAAACACAGCCCGAGAGGGAACACAAGCAGGAGGAGTGAGAAGCAGGCTTCCCGCCGAGCAGGGAGCCCGATGTGGGACTCCATCCCAGGTCTCCAAGATCATGACCTGAGCTGAAGGCAGTCGCTTAACCAACTGAGCCACCAAGGTGCCCCCCCCTTTTTTTTAGAATAGAGGGAGGATTTAAAGAACTGGTTCATACATTTGTGGGGCCTAGAGAATCCTAAATCCATGGAGTGGCCTGGCAATTCCAGCACTAAGTTGATGGCTTACGTCTGGAGACAGTCTGGAAACAGACCTTCTTCCTCCTCAAGGCATCTGGGTCTTTTCTCTTATGATTCTCAATTGACTAGATGAGGCTTACCACAGTAGGTAAGGTAATCTGCCTTAGGCATAGTCTATTAATTTAAATGTCAGTTGTAACTTTAAAAAGAAAAAAATATGCCTTTACATCAGCATCTAGACTGATATCCGACCACAACTGGGCACCAGACCCTAACTGAGTTAACACACAAAACTAACCATCACAACCTGGGTGAGGGCCCAGGGGGAGGGTGACGTCCCCAGAGCCTGAAAATGAGAGAAGGAAGTGCACCCTGATTGTGCACCCTTCCCCAGGGACACCTTGAAAACCCTCTGAAGTGATTTAGAGAAAGGAGAGGGGAGGGACGAGGAGTGGGGGCTTACAAGCAGTAACTGTGGGAAGGGCCAAGGGCCAGGCCACGATCAGATCAGCGTTCTGAGCGCAACACTCACCTTTGCAACCATTGGCTAAATCCCTCATCCTCCTCACTAGATTTAAGCCATACGATTCAAGATCAAAATTGCTCAGAGACCAAAAAAACTGCAAAGAAATCTGAAGCCTCATACATGCTTCACTCATATAATATTATTGTCAACAGCACTAGTGTCGCAGTTTTGCAACTGTTTCATGTAGAGCAAATGTGCAAGACATATTGATGTTACAAGAATCAAAGATTTTCAACATAAGAACAAAGAGGAACGCCTGGGTGGCTCAGTTGGTTAAGCAACTGCCTTCGGCTCAGGTCATGATCCTGGAGACCCGGGATCAAGTCCCACATCGGGCTCCCTGCTCGGCGGGAAGCCTGCTTCTCCCTCTCTCAGTCTCCCTGCTTGTGTTCCCTCTCTTGCTGTGTTTCTCTCTGTCAAATAAATAAAATCTTAAAAAAAAAAAGAAAGAAAAAACAAAGAGATGACTGCAGAAAATAAAAATCCTTTTATGAGGGGGGAAAAAACAACTTTCTTTTTTTTAAATTAATTAATTAATTTTTATTGTTACTTAAATTTTTTTTCCAGTGTTCCAAGATTCATTCCCCATTCCCCACACCCAGTGCTCCATGCAATAGGTGCCCTCAGTACCCACCACCAGGCTCTCCCATCCCCCTACACCCCTCCCTCCAAGTCCCTCAGTTTGTTTCTGTGTCCAAAGTCTCTGTTGAAAAAACAACTTTCTAATGATAAATTGGATTGGGATTGAAAGGATCAGTTCAAACCTGTGACTGTTTTCTTTAGTGTCCTTGCCTAGCTTTGTCCAATAAAAGGAACAGAAGGCAATAACATCCTAGTCGCAAGGAGCACAACAAGTTCAACCCAGACATGGCTTTTAAATACTATCCTCTATTCAAAAGAGCCAGGGCTCCTCAGAGAAATGGCTGATTCTAGGGCCCCAGCAGAGAACAGACACCGTGAGCCAAGAAAGTGAAAGAAGTCCATAAAGATCAAAGTAGTTATAGCAAAAAAATCTGTTTGACATATCAAATAAACGTGAACATACCCTCTGAACAAACGACCCCACTCTTAGGTATGTGTCCCCCACCCCCCAAAACAATGTGTTCCCCCAAAGACAAGCATCAGAATGTTCGTCGCAGCACTACCGCCGAGCCCAGAATCACCCTAAACGTCCACCTGCACTCAAATGGATACATAAATGGCATGAGCCGTGAACAACAAAGACGTGCAGCCACACACATCACAGATAACTCCCACGAACACCCTGAAGCAGAGAGAGGCCGGGCATGAGAGCACACGCTGGATGAGGCCACAAAGTCCAAAACACCAACTTGTCAGCAAGCTTAGGAGTAAGAATGGTGGGGGCGCCTAGGTGGCTCAGTCGGTTAAGCATCTGCCTTCTGCTCAGGTCATGATCCCCGGGTCCTGGGATCGAGCCCCAGGGCCCAGAGGCAGAGCTCCCTGCTTAGCAGGAGTCTGCTTCTCCCTCTGCCCCTCCCCACCCCCTGCTCCTGCTCTCTCTCTCAAATAAATGAATAAGATCTTTTAAAAAAGAAGAAGTAAGGGTGGTAGTTATACTTAGGAGGGTCAGTAGTGATAGGAAGAGGGTGTGGTGGGGCGTCTGCACTACAGGCAATCGTCTGTTTCTTGTTCTGGGAACTGGTTACACAGCTGTTCGTTCTGTGAAGAAAAAATCTGGACTATTGATTTTTTGTGTGTTGCTCTTTATGTTAATTAACAACTTAAAAATCATACTTCTATTTTTATTTATTTGTTTGTTTGTTTGTTTATCTTTAGAGAGAGGGAGGGAGAGAGGAAGAGAGAGAATCCCAGAAACTCTCACATCCAGTGCAGGGCCGGATGGCACAGGGCTTGAACTCACGACCCTGAAATCGTGACCTAAGCTGAAATCAAGAATCAGCCACTTCACTGACTGAGCCACCCAGACGCCCCTTAAAAATTGTACTTTTTAAGAAGCCAGCTTGAAGGGGTTCCCACTGGCCAAATTTAGAACAATTTGAACATCAAAAAGTATAATGATTGGAGCTGGTTATGAAATGAAAAAACGTTAAGTCCAGGGAGCAAAAAGAGAGGATAAGCAGGACAGCTCTTCTTTACAAAAGAAAGCCACTAATAAATGCAAAAGGAATGACAAGATGAGAAGATCGCCATTCTTAACCCCTGACATAATAACTGAGGCAACAATCACCGACAGGGGCGAAAAGCACTGGAGGAAAACTCATTAGCAAACAGGGTACTTCATATGCTGCCAGAGTATCACCCCAGAGACCACTTACCTTTGCAATGGAGGAGTCCGCTGATTCCCACCTTGACCCAGTGGTGGAACACAGCATCGCAGAGAGCGGAGGGGTGGGACAGCACACGCCTCCTGTAGGAGGCCAATTAAACAAACAATATCACCTAAAGCAGTGCATTTTCTTGACTCCATTCAAATCAGCTGGGATTTTAAAACTCGCAGTGCCTAGGCAATGCTGCCAGACCAGAATTTCTGTGGTGAGACCCAAGCACTTTTTTAAGCTTTCCTGGTGGGGGGACTTGGTGGCTCAGTCAGTTAAGCGTTTGCCTTCAGCTCAGGTCATGATCCCAGCGTCCTGGGATGAAGGCTGGCATTGGGCTCCCTGCTCAGAGGGGAGCCTGCTTCTCCCTCTTCCCTCACTCCTCCCCCATCCCCCTGCTCATGCACATGGGTGTGCGCTCTCTAAGTAAATAAAGTCTTAAAAAATAAAGTAAAGCTTTCCCAGGTGACTGCACTATGCAGTCAAGGTATTCTGAACAAAAAATGTAATATCCTGAGCCTACCTTGTAGTTTACAGGATATATAAGACACAGGGCTGTGGTTCTTAACACTGGCTGCTTACTAGAATCACCAGGAGAATTTTGAAAGTAGGGCTACCTGGACTTCCTTTCCAGTGATTCTGATTTAATTGGTTCATAGTGGAACTTAGGCATGGGTATTCTCTCTTCTAGGTTTTAAGTTTTATCTCAGTAACTTCCAGAGAGAACAGAGTAGGCCAATTACTACCCCGCCCCCCCCCCGGAATGCCAGTCAATCAGGACACATGGTCCTGCTGTGCAGTCAGGGCTGGGGAACAGCAAACCTCATGAAAAAAAAGACAAATCTGAATGTGGGATATTTGGAAGACCTTGAACTCTTCAGAAGGTCAATGTCACAGGGAAAAGGAAAGAAAAAGGAAAGATGTTAAAAGGAAAGAGGAAAAAGGCTAAAATAAGTCACTAACAAATGTAATGTGTGCATTTGATAAAAATAAAGACATTTGGGGGAATAATTGGGGAAATTTAAATATTAAGTCAATTTTAGATGGCTAATTTTCTCAATAGGGATAATGGCATTGTGATTCTCTAGATAAGTATCTGCATTTCTTTCTTTAAGATCTTATTTATTTATTTGAGATAGAAAAGGAGCATGCACTGGGAAGAGGGAGAAGCAGACACCCCACTGAAAAGAAAGCTCAACATGGGGCTTGAATCAAGGACCCTGAGATCATGACCAGAACCCAAGGCAGACGTTTAACCCACTGAGCCACCCAGGCACCCAGTATCTGCATTCTTAAGTAAGGGGTGCTTAAAAACTGAGAAGGGCTGTGTTACAATGTGTGCATAACTTCCCAGTTCATTGCACTAATCTCTCAGCTTCCCAGTGTGTTTGAAATGGTTCATAAGAAGAAGGTGAAGAAATGCAAAAAACTTTAAACAAGGATAAAAACCTACTCACAATGCCATATAATTTCCATCTGTATTACTTCTCAAGAGTTTTCCAGGAAAGCCCACTCACAACTCAGTCTTATACAAACAAACTCACACCACACCCAACAATTAAAGCTGCATTTCTTAACCTTTGCCCACTGGATCTCAACAGAAGACACCTGGAGGGATGCCTGGGTGGCTCAGTTGGTTGAGCGACTGCCTTCGGCTCAGGTCATGATCCCGGAGACCCGGGATAGAGTCCCACATCGGGCTCCCTGCTCAGCAGGAAGCCTGCTTCCCTCTCTCTCTGCCTGCCTCTCTGCCTACCTGTGATCTCTCTCTGTGTGTGTGTCAAATAAATAAATACAATCTTTAAAAAAAAAAAAATTGAGAATCCCTCAAAGACCACCCCATATGTCTCCTTCCATGTGGCATCAAGGAAGGTACCACACACCACAGATAGGACGTGCCAACATCCAAACAGCAAGAGAGAAGTGCCCTCCCCCCCAGCTCAGCCCCTGCAGCACCACTGTTCCCGGGCACCTCGCTGGTTCTCCCCCTACAGCCCTGTGAGGTGTGTGTTATAATCACAGGTGAGGTTCCTGAGGGTCAGAGAGCCTATGTGCCTTGCCGGGACCAAACAGTAGGATCTGAGCCCCCTGGGAGCCTGAGAGCAGAGCTCCTGCTCTCACACCAGCACTAATCTGCTTCCTCTGACTCCAGCTTTAATCCTCGCCCGCAGTTCCTGCTCTGCTGCACACCGTGTCAGAACTTTCAGGACTCCCAGGAAAAGCAGACTCTATCTACCCTGCTTGGCAAGTGACACATACAGATTCAGAAGCTAAACCATCATCCAAGTCACCCTTTGACGAAGCCAGCTTGGCCAGCCCTGTGGCACATCCAACCTCAAAGGACAGTTTATAAGTGAAAGGCTGATGACAAGTGTGAACACAAAGTTGCTCAATGAGCCACTGCCCAGAATAACCTGGCTCCAAACCTTGAGGGCTGCCATAAACACTTGCTAAATATGGCAGAAAATCCCGGCGATTTCCCACTCTCTTCCCACAAAACATAGCGGCACTATAGCCAGAGACACGTGGGAGTTCATTCTGTCGGGGCCAGATTAAAACCAAAAACGGAGGTCAGACTAAAGACATGAGAACTCATTCTCAGTAGACCTCAGATCTAGTATGGCAGTTTCACTGGTCGAGGGGAGAAGGGTCTCATATTATTTCTGCAACTGATCAGAGAGAAGGGAGAATTCATACCATTCTGAGCAACTCTTAAGCCTGCACCAGAGCCTTAAAGTGAGTCAAAGGCAAACTAGTGGAGCCCCATGGTAGCCACCTGCCCAGAGTCCACAGTGGGTCCGGGAGTTTAAATTCTTTCCCAGGATCTGAATCAGCCTGTGATTCAGACACATGAAGTTGCAGAGTAATGAAGTGGTGAAATGTAAAGAAGTTCAACTTCAGGCCATGCAAAACTAGTTCCTTGGCTTACATCAGGGCTTGACTCTTCTCCTACCAAAATGGTAGACGTTGCAATCTGTCCTAAGGAACATTCTGAAGCAATGTAACTTCTGTTGTTCAGTAAGCATTTCCTAACCACCTACTCTGAACTGTGACCGTACTATATCCTGGTGCTTCGGGGACAGTTTTGTCCTGAGATCACGGCAGCCTTCCTTCTCCCAGAAAACGCAGAAACAATAAGCACATTCTTCTTACAAATCAAGTTGAAAGAAGGTCTGGACTCTGAGATACATTGTTTTATAGTGAAGCCTCTTTTTTTCTACCCAATAGTAGGGAATACTTAGATATGACTTACATTAGTTTATCAGACTCTACTTTCAGTGTTCTCTCCTCAAATAGCCAACATTTTTAAAGTCCAAATATACAGTCAAGACCTTCCAAGTCGGAAAGGGTAAACCAACCACGCTGAGTCGAGTCCCACATGGTGAACATCACCCAGAGTACCCCTGTCTCTCCAGGTCAGCCGCCCCCCCATCCTCTCAGTGACAGTTTCCACACGCAACGTTTCCTACCTTCTTGGGGCTTGACAAGTGGCCATCCTCTAATCTCTGCCAGAGGCACTTGTATTACCATGATGTAATATAAGCCCTATGTAAAATACAAAACTAATCTACAACCGTGCCCTGGCCAGTTTCTTGTGGGATGGAAATGCAAACCCGTGCTGGTTGGGCTCTCGTGGTAACACCTTAGCAAAGGAAGGGAAGCTATAGAATGGGACAAAATGCAAAAGGCTGTCTCGGGCTTCTCTTCCAGAATCTTTAGGGGCTCCACATAGCTGAAAAGAACACAAAGCAGTTAAGGTGCTGCCCACCAGCAAAGAGCTCACAGTTGATGGCATGAACAGACACCTGCTTCTAATCAGGCAGGTGGTAATAACAGCCACGATAAGGTGTTTCCAAAGAGGTATGGGTGTACAGAAGAGAGAGGCATTCGTTCTATGTGTGGGTTTTGGAGAAAGTTACCAGAAGCATTTCCTGGGCTTTCCACGTTTGGAAATGTCAGGAAAGTGAAGGGAAGGGGCGCCTGGGTAGCTCCATTGGTTAAGCAACTGCCTCAGCTCAGGTCATAATCCCGAAGTCCCAGGATCAAGTCCTGCAGTGGGTTCCCTGCTCAGCAAGAAGTCTGCTTCTCCCTCTGACCTCTCCTTTCTCATGCTCTTTCTAAAATAAATAAATAAATAATCTTTAAAAAGGAAGGAAGGAAGGGAGGGAGGGAGGGACGGAGGGGGAGAGGAAGGAAGGAAGGAAGGAAGGAAGGAAGGAAGGAAGGAAGGAAGGAAGGAAGGAAGGAAGGAAGGGCCAGGCACCCTGGGCAGAGGGACACATCATCAAATGCACCAGCATATGAAAGCCCCCAGTGTGCTTGATTTGGGAAGGGGAGGAGCAAGACAATCTGACTTTTTTGCAGGGCAGATTTTACTTAGGATGTCTGTCTATTGCTGTCCCAATTTCTTTTACCTTCAGGTCCATCCATCACTGTCTGGCTCTCTGCTGTCTTTCTCTGTATCTGTCTCTTTCTCTCCTTCTCCTTCCCTTCTCCTCACCCCTTCTCCCAATTAAATTTCAGAGCCACACAATGCTTCCAGACCTGGAACAGACCAATAATCTAGAATCAATTCAGTATCATAAAACATTCCTACACGGAGCCTAAAGACCCCAGGAATTCAAGTTCACTGCTAAAGAGCAAATGAGGGTAGCAGAAAAAAATGTGGACTCACGAGTCAGATAGGTATAACCTCTTACAAATTATATGAACGTCAGTCTCCTCATCTGTAAAACAGGTAATGTAACCATCGCATACAGCTATGGGGAGGATTAAATGCAGTAACACACACAAAGCTCTTAACAGAGTCTGGTGTATGCTAAGCGACTAGTAACAAAGCCAGTTATATTGTTACTATTTTTTAAAATATTTTATTTATTTATTTGACAGAGAGAAACACAGCTGGAGAGGGAACACAGCAGAGGGAGTGAGAGGGAGAAGCAGGCTTCCCGCGGAGCAAGGAGCCCGATGTGGGGCTCGATCCCATGTATCCAGGATCATAACCTGGGCGAAGGCAGTTGCTCAACCAACTGAGCCACCCAGGCGCCCTTTGTTACTATTATTATTATTCAGAGTGTCTTTCTTTGCCTTTAGGCTCAGAATCCAGCATCCTATTTGGTACATAGTTGGAGCTCAGTACACGCTCAGAAAAACAAGATAGAAAGAGAAAGACATACTGAGACACACCTAGAAAGACACCAGACAGAGAGAGAGAAACCAAGAGAAAGACAGGCATGAGAGAGGAAGGAAGAGAAAGGCAGACAGATACACAGACCGACAGACACACCTATCGACCGGTTGACCACATCTCTTGCTCTGTCTAGATTTTCCTTTCCTCCTGTGGATCCAGTATATTTCCTTACATGATTCTCATAAATCAACATAGACGATGAACAAGCGGTCATATCCCATCACCAGGCTTCCCATGCTACAGCAGAGAGCTGAGCGACAGGGGGATCTGCTGCCGAATCCAACACGGTGTCAGGGCGCGGGGCGTGGCTAACATCTGCGGAGCCAGAGTGGGTGCCCGGGCGCTCTCCGAAGCGTCCCTCCGGGAGAACAGTGTAGCGCCCTGTTCAGTCCAGTCCTGGCTGCACAGACCCCATGATCTCGAACTCACTTGCAGAGGACTCCTTAACCAATGACAAGGATACCCAACTCCATCCCTGGCAACGCCACGGGGACTTTCCTCCATGAACAGAAAGGGCAAACTTTTATTTCCACGTCAAAGGGGAAAACAAGCCAGTCCTCCAAAGGAGACATTTAGCCCAGTCAGGAAGATGCATAGGGCCTCTCCCTGCTGTTGTTCGCCTTCAGGACAGCACTGGCGATCAGCCGTGAGCTCATGAACACCTGTCGCCAGTGCACTTTGATAGAACAGCATGAGTATGGATAAGGTCACATTTGGAACAAGGAAGTCCTTAAGGAACAGGTGTTGAGTGAGTCATTTTGGAGACGCTCTCTCTCTTTCAAGGGATGCCAAAGACTGAATCATGGGGGAAAGAGTTGAAGACCACCAGGGTTGTATGCTTGAGATTTCTAAACTACTGGTCATCCCACCGCCACCCCACAGTGTTCTCAATTTACATGGGAAGACAGCGGCAGTTTCCCACAGAATGTTAAGCTGATTTCAACTGCATGGGTGTGACCTTTCTTTCCCGGTCGGTCAGCAGGCTGGGACAGTGCCCTTCTCACTCCCACTTGATCTGCTCACAGCCACCTTCAGATTCATCCTACTGTGTGGGCGCCGCATCCACGCGGGCAGCAGAAACTGACTGATTTGGGCCCCAGATGGTATGGTGCCACCAACATGCCACTCAGCACCAAGCCTGCTGGAGCTCCAGACAGTAGGGAAACCTGGGAACTCTCTGCCTTCCTAATAAAACTCACTATACCTCATCAGCAAACAATAGTCTGCGAGAACCTTGTGGAAGCCGGGATAGAAATCCTTAACTACCGTAGACCCTAGCAAGATCAGTCTTTAATGTGGGGAGGGGTGTATTCCTATCTTTTTATTTCATTTCAGAACCATCCCTCAAAGGTTACAGGCTTCCCAGGAGCAAGGAGTCCCTCGCCTGCCACCTCAGTACAGAGCCCCAGCAGAAGGAATCACTGAGGCCAACGAACAGATCATTTACTATCATTTCTAAAGAAGTGCAACTGAGGGGAACCTGGGTGGCTCAGTGGGTTAAGTGGCTGCCCTCAACTCAGGTCATGATCCCAGGGGTCCTGAGTTCAAGTCCTGATGCTCCCCCTGCTTATGTGCTGTCTCACTTCCTCCCTGACAAATAAATAAATAAAATCTTTAAAAATTTTGGGATGGGTGGTGGTATTGGTTGCACAATGGTTCCCTCTCTAGCTGTGTTTCTCTCGGTCAGATAAATAAAATCTTTAAAAAAGTAAAAAAAAAACATAGAATTAAATGGAACTTTTTTTTTTTTAAGTACAACTAAGTCCCCGGCAGCTTAGTGATCCCTGATTTAGTATTACTAAGTTTTTAAAAAATATTTTATTTGTTTGACAGAGAGGGAATGCAAGCAGGGGGTGTGAGAGAGGGAGAAGCAGGCTTCCTGCCAAGCAGGGAGCCCAGTGCAGAGCTCGATCCTGGGACAACAGATCCTGACCCGAGCCAAAGGCAGATACTTAACAACTGAGCCACCCAGGCGCCCTAGTATTATTAAATTATTTTTAAACAGAGTCTCAGTATTACAGAAAAGGTTGCCAGCTATGAGGGTTTATGAAAATTCAAGGCAAAAAAATATATGCCCTTATGTCAAACAGGCCCTTAAATCAAAAATCAATACGCTCACTCTGGTATATGAGTGTTGTCCATGAGTAGGATTTGCTGAAGAACGTCACTAAGCTTTTCTCTCAGAAACCGGTTCTTCCACAATTGGGGCTTAGAGAACATTCAGATCACAGGAGTGGCTTGTAAAGGTGTCCAACTCTCCCTTCAATGATAATTGATTCAACGCTCTGGTCCCATGGTACCCCTCAGAACTATCATCAGACACAGCCCCCCATTAACATAAGTGGATAATATGATTTGCTTGTACAGATTGTAAAATGAAGACATGGAAAATCTTAAAGATTGAGCTGAGATCACTGCAGAGGAGGGAAAATTCACATTCCAGCTTCTGAGTCCCTGGCCCAGAGGCCATCCTTTCCCTGCCTTCTGGCTCAAGATCATTTAGGGAAGAGATCTGTGATCTCTCTCACTTTTGCTCTCTCTCAAATAAATAAATAAAATCTTTAAAAGGAAAGAAAGATCACTCACTATAAATTAATTAACTCCAGTGAATATCCACCCACATTAGCACCCACTGTCTTGAATCCTGCCTCCTGGCTCACTCTTCTCAAAGACTCTGGCTTCTGTTACTTACCACCAAAAGAGCTCTAATATAAATGTACTCTCACCCCCGGGTTCAACTCTTCTCTCTCTGGCTCCTCCTTCTAGGTCTTTTCAGCTAGCAACACTTTCTCTGTCCATCCCTTCAACATTGGTTTATCTACCAGAATTGCAGGGGATAGTGGTTGGTGAAACAGAAAAGCAGTCATGTCAGTGAACCAGTTCGACCAAAGTCTCTGGATATCACTGAGCCAGCCCAGGCCTCACTCAAAACAAGCTATCCACAACCCAGGTCTCTATGAGAAAATTAAATCAAGAAAAAACAATCAGAATAAATAGCTGCAATGCTGACTTAGTCACCCATCTCTCAAAGAGGAGAACATGTATCACTTTGTAGAAAAGACTACCTCTAAATCTAACATTTGGATCCAAACATAAATATATGTATTTGTCAGGTGCTTTGGATGGTCTCAGATACGGTAGTCAAAAATCTGCCTATTAAAGGGGTCTGGGGGTGCCTGGGTGGCTCAATCATTAAGCATCTAAATTCAGCTCAGGCCATGATCTCAGGGTCCTGGGATCGAGCCCTGCATCACATCAGGCCCCCTCCTCGGCAAGAAGCCTGCTTCTCCCTCTCCCACTTCCCCCACTTGTGTTCCCTCTCCCACTGTCTCTCTTTGTGTGTCAAATAAGTAAATAAAATCTTTTTTAAAAAAGTGGGGGGAGCCTGACCCTGACATTAGAATCTCTGTGATGTGCTGCAGCGAGCGGAATAAACATCACATATGGTAAGTAAGAACTGCGGGAAACGGCTGACGTAAATCTAACCAGGGCCCAGAATGCAACTGCCCTGCAGAACAACAGACCCGGGCTCCCAAAGTGTTGCTAGCTGAGGACTTGGTGCCACGGAGAACAGAGGGAGGTAGGCGAGCTTCACAGACGGGGACTGAGGAAAGCCCGCAGTCAGATGCAGTGCGGGAAACTTGAGGGGAGCCTGGATTTTAAGAAACATCTTAAAAATACAGTTTGGGGAATTTGAGCAGGGACCAGATTTTGGATGTTATTGAAGTGATGTGGGTTTTCTGTGATAGAGAACTGATGTCCCGCTTGTCTGAGACTCTCCTGCCGCGATGTCTGTAGCCCGATGCCCTTCCATTCTCCCTCTTGTCTTCTCATTCTTCTTACTTGGCTCCACTCACGCTCCCTCACCTGCTCCGCTCACACTTACCACATCCACCAAATCAGTATCTCTAGCCTGGAACTTTCTTCTTAGCTCCAGACCTATGGAGCCCCCTTTCTACTTGACATTCCCACCCGAATGTTCCAGCAGCTCCTTACACTCATTATACTCAAAACCAAACACATCTTTCCTCTACCCAACCCCCTCTGCACAAACCCCGCTCCTCTGTCTTCTCTATCTTCGTTTGTTTTTAGTCATCTCTACACCCAGCGTGGGGCTCGAACTCACAACCCTGAGATCAAGAGTCATATGCTCCACCAACTGAGCCAGCCAGGTGCCCCTCTGTCTTCTCTATCTTGATAACTGTCAAACAGACCAAGCAGAGCCTTTCCTTTTCCTTGCCCCCCATCTAATCAATTATCAAGCCCCGGGTACCTCCTAAGTCTCTCCTCTTGGACTCCTCACTGACCTATTCTTTCCCTCACCGTCTCCCAAACTAAATATTATGAAAGCACCCTCACTGGCCTCTCTTACCTCCCGTCTTTTGTCCTCTATCCTATCTTCCACCCTCCTATCAGGCTGGATTTTTCTAACATAAAAATCCAATCATTTCAGCATACTGCTCAAAATTCTTCAGCAGCTCTCCCATGTCTCCAAGGTGAAAACTCCTTGGCTGTGATAGGCCTTTCACAACCTTTGCCCCTGCTTTCCTTCTGCACCCCATCCCACAGCCAGTTCTTCAAACATACTAAACTGCTATGGTCACTCCAAGCATGCCATGTCCACCAGAGCCGCCGGACATTTGCACATGTCATTCTCCCAGCTTAAATGCCATCCCTGCCACCTCTGTACCAACCCCTCCCCACACTGCATACTGGCACACTCCTACTAGAGGAGATATGTCTGCTGGGGAGCCTTCTTTATGTTCCCCAGGTCAATTTACAAGCTCCACTTCTCCAATGGCCCCGTGCATACTGACACACAACCTCATCAAAGCAATTTAGGTCATTATATTAGACCATTTGTCTATGTAACTGGCTCCCCAACAGACTGCACGATTCTTAATGACCTGCGACCTGATTTTTGCTTTGTTTTTGAAGTGCCTAGTCCATTCCCAGCTGATAACAGGCACTTAACAATTGTTTATCTAAAAATGGACAGTTGAGGTAGAGGAATGAACAGGTGGAGCCCAGAGAATTTTAGGGCAGTGAGATTACCCTGTAAGATAGTGTAATGGTGGGTATATGTCATCATGTATCTGTCCAAACCCACACAAGGTGCAGTACTTAACCAATAGTTAACCCGAACGATCACTAAGTTGTATACCTAAAACTAATGCAACATTGTGTATCGACTATATTTAATAAAAAGAAAAAGCGACCCCTAATGAAATCTATGGACTATGGGTGATTATGATGTATAAATGTTTCCACCCATAGTACCAATGAGGACACCAATAATGGAGGGGACAGCACAGGTGAGGAATCACTATACCTTCTGTTCACTTTTGCTCTGAATATAAAATGGCTCTAAAAAATTGATTACATTTGGGGTGCCTGGGTGGCACAGTTGGTTAAGCATCCAACTCTTGGTTTTGGCTCAGGCTGTGATCTCAGGGTTGTTGAGATCGAGCCCCACATCCAGCTCCATGCCCCCAACGGAGTCTAAGATTCTCTCTCCCTCTCCTGCCCCGTGCATGCTCACTCTTTCTCTAAAATAAATAAATCTTTTTAAAAAATAAATTATATGTGTATAAATGTATATATATATATATGAGGCATATAGGAATTTTGAGGAATAGAGTTAACAAAAAATAGAGGTGAAGAAACACAAATACCAGAAAAGACCAATGCATAGCAACTATTTACCACTGAAGCAAAGAAAGAAATGGACAGCAAGAGTGGACCTTTGAGAAGAGTGTGTTGAAAAACTATTTTAGATGAATCACCATAAAGGTACTGCTAATTAGTGGAGAATTTTCAGGGGAAAATTAGAAATTCGGCCTCCTGTATTCGGTGGTAAGAGAGAAGCAGTGGAGATGAGAGATAAGCCAGGAATAAAGTGAAAAATTTGAAAGTCTCCTGCGTAGACATGGCAGGATAATTATTTAAGCCATGAAGGTGGTAATTTAGGTCTAAAATGTCACTGCCATTAATTCCAAGTTTTATTGTAGTCTGTTAGGGGAGAGTTCCCTGGGGAGTATGAATAACTGCTTCTTGAAATGGAAACTCTGCAAAAACAATTGACATTTCTATAATCCTTAAGGAAAAGAACTTGGAGAAAAATGATTTTTCAGGTGGCTATCTGGACATCAGTGTCTGAATAGCTAATATCCATCCTTGCTTTATGTCACCTTCATTAATCGGCTCCTATTAAAGACAATGCCATACATGTAATTATATGGCACAGCATTATCATAAATATTTAAGATGTTCCTATTGCACCATATCTTGGGCGTGGTGATGATATATTGTCCCAATTTGAGTAGACGTGTCAATTTTTCATAGATTTTCATCTTATATGCATGGCTCAGGACCCCTTAGCATATTAATAACCCAACGAGTATAAACTCCTCTGCTTGTAAGTTCATAGTCAGTTGCCTAGCATACTTCTGCACATTTGTTTTATCCTTAAAAACCTCTTCAGCTTTCTAAAAATATATCTACCCCATTTTCTAATTGCACTGGTTCCCCCATTACCTTTTTTTATTTTTATTTGTTTAAAGATTTTCTTTTTGGGGTGCCTGGGTGGCTCAGTTGGTTGGGTGACTGCCTACGGCTCAGGTCACGATCCTGGAGTCCCAGGATCGAGCCCCGCATCAGGCTCCCTGTTCCACAGGAAGCCTGCTTCTCCCTCTCTCCCCCTGCTTGTGTTCCCTCTCTAGCTGGGTTTCTCTCTGTCAAATAAAAATATAAAATCTTTAAAAAAAAAACAACCCTGACATCAAGAGTGGCATGCTCCCCTGACTGAGCCCTGCATGTTAGAGTTTTTTTTAATGTAACTACAAGTTAGAACTCCCACAATAAATGTCCTTTACTACAAATGGGGCACCTGGGTGGCTCACTCGGTTAAGCACCTGCCTTTGGCTCAGGTCATGATCTCAGGGTCGTGATATCGAACCCCGCATCAGGCTCCCTGCTGAGTAGGGATTCTGCTTCTCCCTCTGCAGCTTCCTCTCCTTGTGCACTCACTCACTCTCTCTTTCTCTCTCTCTCTGACAAATAAATAAATAAATTCTTGAAAGAAAGAAGAAAGAAAAGAAGAGAAAGAAGAGGAGAGGAGAGGAGAGGAGAGGAGAGGAGAGGAGGGAAGGGAAGGTAAAGGAAAGGAAAAGAAAAAAGAAAAAAGAGAAAAGGAGTTCAGTGTCTGATACTACTCTGAAGATGGGCGCCTCTCTCTTGGGAGTTTCCACTCTGCCAAACTCCCACAATAAACATCCTTTACCCCTTTTTTTAAGTCAGACAAACCCAAACATACTCTGCAAATTTGGTGAAAATATATCCAGCTTTTTCATTTAATGTCATAAAGAACTAACAGAGGGACACCTGGCTGGTTCAGTTGGTCAAGCATGGGACTCTTGAGAGTGTTGAGATCAAGCTCCACGTTTGGAGTAGAGATTACTTTAAAAAAAATAATAAAACAGGGGCACTGGTGTGGCTCAGTCAGTTAAGTGATGGCCTTCAGCTCAGGTCATGATCCCTGGGTCCTAGGATCAAGCTCCTCCATATCAGGCTCCTTGCTCAGTAGGGAGTCTGTTTCTCCCTTCCCCACTCTGTGCTCTCTCTCTCTCTCCAATGAATAAATAAAAATCTTTTAAAAATAAAATAACCTTTTGGGGCGCCTGGGTGGCTCAGTTGGTTGAGCGACTGCCTTCCGCTCAGGTCATGATCCTGAAGACCGGGGATCGAGTCCCACATCCGGCTCCCTATTCGGTGGGAGGCCTGCTTCTCCCTCTCTCACTCCCGTTGCTTGTGTTCCCTCTCTGGCTGTGTTTCTCTCTATCACATAAATAAAATCTTAAAAAA
>PITA01011816.1:0-64922 GCA_004023965.1 Spilogale gracilis | reverse complement strand
TCTCCGCAGCCTCTCCAACACTTGTTGTTTTCTGTCTTGTTAATTTTGGCCATTCTGACTGGTGTAAGGTGGTATCTTAGAGTGGTTTTGATTTGAATTTCCCTGATAGCTAGTGACGCTGAACATTTTTTCATGTGTCTGTTGGCCGTTTGTATATCTTCTTCGGAGAAGTGCCTCTTCATGTCTCTTGCCCAAGATTATAGTTCTTTACTGTTTCTTATATTTACCCACAGTACCTCCAAAATATGAATAAGAGTTTACATTTCTTGACAGTACTGTGACAGCAGTGCTTATTAATTCTGAATAGTTTCTAAATACTCCATGAGCTGAGGGGATATAGTCCATATGGCAAGTAATTGGTGGTGTTTAAACTATCTTGACATCACTCTGTTTTGAAGTGGCTATTATCTCAGCCTGCTTTTTGGTGGTAGCCAGCAGAAATCTACCTGGAACTACACATTTTCGATTGATTTTCTTTTGCCAGATGATTGACGGAGCATTCTAACATAATTGCTTTCTCTTGGCGTGTTTATTGTAAAACATTTTATTAGAAATACAAAATGTTTTTAGGTGAGCTACATGGTCATTTTGGGAATGGATGTAATTAAAATTATGGTCAAGAACAATGTTAATCAGTTTTTAGTAGCTAAATAGTTACACAGACTGAAAGAGGAATTCTTTCTATTTTTTTTTTCCCCTTTCAATCTTCTGATGGTTTGATTTTTTGAAAATTATCCTTTTGGGGTTTATCTTCAGGGTTCTCAGTCAAATGGCTGTAAAAAGTGCTAGGTATTAATCTAAAGCAAACTGTGAGTTCCTTACAATGCCAAGTGCAGCAAGTCCAGTGATACAATGCACCTGTGTTCTACATTTATTTTGTACAATAGAAACCCATTTCTTTGTCTGGAAGTCTTACGTCCTACAGATAGCAAGGGGAAATTGTTTATGTGAATAGCACTTTCTAATGAAACTTTTACAGTGACTGAATCTTACAAAACGTTCTACTCTCCTTTATCCTAAGGGGATTCAGCTTACCCTCAAGAAGCAGGTGGAAGAAACATATTTTATAAAAGTTGTTTGGCAATAAGTGTCATACAGCAAAAACCATATTATGAATTTCTAGCAATGGGATGAAATTTTAGTGTGTTGGTAGTAGGAAGACTGCTAGCATAGTTCTCAGTATCACTCAACAGTGATTTCTTTTAACTTAAATTGAAATTAAAATTATTTGAAGGTCCCAGATGCTGCAATACCACATAGTAAGTAGAACTTGATTACTCACTTTTCCAGCAAGATTCAGAAATCTGAGCTTGTGCAGTGAGTTCTAAATCTTATTTTTTTATTCAAAAATAAAAATTTTGGCTGTATAGAAATATTAAAATAACTCTTGGCTCCTTTTCATAGGTCCAAATATATTAAACACAGATGGCTTCTCATAGCTAATTAGATTGTGTCATATCCTAACCTTAACTATGCTTTACACTTGAGTGGTTTAAATTAGATTCAGTTCAATTCAATTGAATTCCAAATAACAATAAGAATAGATAACATTTATTAAGTATGTATAATGTCTTTGGTACAGTGCTGCATGCTTTTATTGGTATTCATTTACTTACCTCAAAATGTACAAATAATGCATTATTTATGTTTCTTCTAGTGAGAAAAATGGAGACTCGGAGAGGTTGAGTAACATGGTCAAAGTCACAGAGCTAGGAAAGAGCGTAAATAAGACAGCCCACGTTTGTATCCTCCGGGCATGTGCTCTGAAGGTTACTCTTGTGCCTCCAGTATGGTTTTTCAAGCCCCGTGCTAGACCGTGCATGAGATTGAAAAATGAGTAAAATTTTGTGTGGTTCATGCGTTTACAATCCCAAGTCAGTAGCTCACCGAGAACTCCCAAGGTTCAAAATCCAAAGTGAGTAAATTCACTTCAAATTTGGTTAAAAAGTATCTTCCGGATTTAAAAGTCTGTTAGAGGGGTTTCAGTAATGGAGATAAAGACCAGGATGTGAGGTTTCTGTATTTAAATCTAGGACTTTCAAGGAGATTACTTACTGCAGTACAAAAGTTGTGCTTAATTTAAACTAAGATAAAAATGAATCACTGTGAACTACCAGCGCAGATTTTAGAAACAATTCTTTAATTAGTAATGACAATAGTAATTGACTGTTAAAATATCTGGGTCCTTTGGAATCAATAGGCTCCCATGCTTTAGGGCTCGCGTTTACATAGTTCATAGTTCTTACAGTTATGCCCAAATCTCTGTGCCTCTTTTCCTCTGACTCATTTCTTTGTTCTCCACCATTGTAGAACCTAAATCACTTTTAAAGGACTAACAGTTGAAACAGTTGCTCTGATACACCTCAAGGAAATGCTGAGTTCTAAATTGGTTTAAAGCTACTTGTCCAGGCAAATCAATGTCGATTAACTAACCCTGTGCGGAATTGACCTAAATCAATTCAAACTACTATCATAAGTGGAACAAATCTTAAAATCTATCATGGGATAGTAATAATTGAGGATCATGCTCTACTTTTATAATCGTTGAAATGTTTTTGCAAACAAACTACTAAGAAAAAGGAAATGTTAAAATACTGTCAGCCTATCCATTCTACTTCCCCTCTAAAATATTTTTTAAAGTTGATTACACAGCTATCACCAGCAATAGTTGATTTCACAGGAAATGGATTAATATTGAGTCCTTAAGATGGAAAAAACACGTATTAACACCTAGAGATAATTATTTTGGAGATTATCCTGCAAATTACTTACAAAGATTGTGAATCTTTTAGAAGTTTTTCAGATAATCTGGAGGTTAGATTACCTTCCTAAAATTTTACCTGTGTTCACAGGATTGATGTACTGGATTAAGCTCCTCCAGATTGAACTATGATGACAGTATGATAACACATATCTTTTCTAAACATTTAAATGAAGAAACTAGTAAGAATCAATGTAAAAAGTGATAACCTACCACTGAGAAGATAAGGAAGAACAGAAATTACGTGCCCTAGGTACCTTAGGAATGTGTTGTGGTTCTGTACAGTTTTTTTTTCTTTTAGAACAATCATTAAACATTTGCTTATCATGTTTCCAAAAAGATGATGTTGCAAAGAGTGTGTTAAAACAACAACAACAACAACAACAAAAACACCTAATGAACAAATGTCAGGAGAAGGAAAAAAGGACATTTACTTAATGTAGGTCTAACCACAATGTTCCATAAAAGCTTGTATCCAAATAAAAGCAACAGAAATGATAAATATACTTCTAACTTTTTTGGAGGAAAAAATCAGTTTTAAAGCATATATTTAAGTTCCTTCATAAAAAAAGATGTTCTATAATGAAAATGTGATGATATTTGGGTCAGCTCTGGCTCCAAATTCTAGTTCAGTGAGACTTTTATCAAATTATGTAACAGCTCTGAGCCAGTTTCTATAGATAAAATGGAGGCAATAATGTCTACTTTGTAGTTTTAAAAAAATGGCTTTATTGAGATTATTATACCAAACCCATTTAGTATATAATTCACTGATTTTTAGTATATTCACAGAGTTGTGCAAGTGTCAGCACAATTTAATTTTAGAATATTTTCATCACTCTAAAAGCCATCTTGTGCCCATTAGCAGTCACTCCTCATTCTCTTCCGTCCCCACCGCACGCCCTGTCCTAGGTGACCACTGACCTGGTATACATACAGATTCGTCTGGTCTTGACATTTCGTAGCCTTGGAATCGTACATTGTGTGCCATCTGTGACTGGCTTCCTTCCCTTAGGTTTGCCCATGTTGCAGCATGTAGCAGCACTCATTTTTTAGACCAAACTGTATTGTGTTGCATGGGTACGGCTCAGTTTATTTTTCTGTTCATCAGCTGGTGGATGTTTGGGTTGCTTCCACTCTCCTGGCTATTGCAAATAACACTGCAATGCATGTTTATGTACAAGTTCTTCTGTAGACATATGCTTTCTTTTCTCTTCGATATAAACCTGGAACGGAGAATAGCTGGGCCCTGTGATAACTTTGTGTTTAACTATTTAGAAACTTCCCAAGTTTTCCAAAGAAGCAGCACTATTTGATGTTCCTACCAGCAATCTGTGATGGTTCTAGGGTCTCTAAGTCCTCTCCAATCCTTGTTATTGTTTGGCCTTTTTTAATTTTAGCCATTCTAGTGGATGAGAAGGTACCACATTGTCGTTTTAGTTTGCATTTCCCTAATGACTAATGATAGTTAATATTTTCTTAAGTGCTTATGGGTGATTTGTACTATCTTTCTTGAGTAAATGTCTCTTCAGATCTTTTGCCCATTTAAAAAATGGGTTGTTGTCTTTTTAGTGTAGGAGTTGTACCATAGTTCTTTATAAATTATATATAAATTTATATAAATATGTATGTATATATACACACATGAGTTGTTAGAAGTCTTTATATATGCTGGGTGCAAGTCCCCTATCAAATACATGATTTGCCAGAATTTTCGCCCATTTTTAGTTTTTTTTTTCACTTTCTTCATAGTATTATGTCCAACACAAAACTAATTTTGAGGAAGTTTAATTAATCTATTTTCTTTTCCTTTATTACTTTTACTTTGGGTGTTAAATCTAACTGTTGCCAAACCCAAAGTCATGAAGATTTACTCTTGTTTCCCTTTCAAAAGTTTATGATTTTAGTTCTTACGTTTAAGTTTCTAGTTCAATAGAGAGTTGCTATGATCTGAAATAATACATGCAAAGCGTCTAGCTCAGTGATTGGCACGTATCAGCGCACAATTAATGAGAGTCATTCATACATCTCTGAAACCAAAGTGAAAAAAAATGTGTCCTAGAAAATATCTTTAGATGCCTCCCACAATACTATTGTTCTTACTGCTTTTTGCAAGGAGCTGTGAATAACAAGAGACATGTATTATCTTGAAAGTATTTCTATAGATATTTGAATCATTATAAGCTTTTATTAATAAGTCATTTAAAATAATAAGAATGCAAAGAGGTGGAAGAAAAACATAAGACGGGACACGTCTGAGCAGATTTAAGATGCTGCTCCTCATTTAAGTAAAAAATTTGTAAACGTGAAGACATGTTCTAGTATAATTAAAATATTCTCTTTGGAAAGTGTATTGATATTGAGAACATTTGGCCTATATATAACAACATTTTACTTAGTATTAGTTTTCTTAAGACATCACAGGATGGTGGTGCTCTCTTTAGTGGTTTAGTTTTCATCTTAGAAATAATGTTTTGATGGGTTTTGTAAAACTTGGATAGATTACCTGCGAATATTTCTGGACAGTTTAGTAAGTATTTTAACGAAAGACATGGTGAGAAGTTCATGTTGGTATAAAAGCAAATTCTTAAATATCACTCCCTTTTGTAATGGGATATTTTTTGTCTCTGCATTCCATTTCTTCTGTATGATAATTTGATTATGACATAGGCAGGTGTTGGCTTGATAATCTCTGATATGTTCAGATGGTTTCATAAGAGCCAGATATTTATTAGAAGAAAATGATTCAATTATTTCTGAAACTAGACTACTACATACAGCAAGGTAGAGTATGAAGGACCAAAGGCCATTGCTCTAATACCTCTACCAGCCACGGAGACAGGAAGATACAGGCTCTGAATGCAACCATAGTTCATAGTTTACTCTAAAGAAAATACGTTTTGTATTATAAATATACATTTCAAGTTGAATAGAAAAGTGTACAGATCAGTGAAAGAATCCCCTTTTACCCCATCTGAAAAAGGATAATCCCTGTAGGTCATTGACAGGGCAGTATGAAGAAGGCTTCCCGTGCAGCTGCAGCAGGATTTGGATAAATAGAGGATTTAATAACATTCAAATATTTGTCCCAACCTCAAAGGACACCCTGAAATAGAACTCACTCTGGAGTTGATATGTTGTCTCCATATAAGTTCTGGTGGCACTTGCCCAGGGATTTCTTAGGGCATTTAATGTTCTGCTGACTCTTTAACCAGTGCACTGACGGTAGCTCGCTTTGAGTGGGATTTGGCTTTAGTCCTTTATAAATAATGTCAGCGGAGTATGTAAGAATGACAAACTTGAAAATAGGAAATGCATATTTAAATCTCTGGAAAATCTTCCCCACAGTTTGGTATTCTTGGACACACGAGAGCTAGGTTTTGAGAGGATTTATTAGCTCACTCTAAACTTGCCTTCAGACTTCGGGAGCCTATCTCACATTGCTATACACTCTGTGTGTGTAGCTGACCCTCTTTGAAGTAAGGATTTTATGGGAACATTCTTTAAAATGTTAAGATACATGCTGGGTTTCAACACTCATCCTACCTCAATTATAGATGCTTTACTGTCTTTTCAAGGAACAGATCGTTTTCTAGAGTCCTTAGAAGAAATAACGATCTCGCTATGGAAAGCTGTTGATAATATTTTGGTAAAAAGGTATCCAAAACAAGTACGTTTATTTAGCCATTAAAAATGTTTTCAGAGAGCTGTGTGTGGACTGTTTAATGGAGAGAGAGCCAGTATTTTAGGAAGTCTTTAAAAGATCATGCCTCCATAAACATAAAATCATAATAACAAACAAACAAAACAAAACACACAAACAAACACAAGAAGAGGCGGGAAAAGGATGTTGGGAGGGGATCTGTCCCCTTTGGAACACAAAGATCTTTCGGTCACAGGGGATTGGAATAGGGTGTTTGGGTAGTGGAAAAAAAAATGTTTTAGCATGTGGTAATGAGGTTAGGGGGGAAAAAAAAGCAATGGATGATTACTTTTCTCCACCAAGACTCCTTTATCCTCATAAGCGCAGACAGTGGTCAGCCAGTAAGACACCCCTCCCTAGTTTATCCATCCCTTAACTATGTTCTTTGACAGAATTGGTTTATACAGCTGGACCTTTGTTAAGCTTCAGGAGAAGTACTACAGAATAGCAGAAAATATGGCAGAGTACCTACAAAATGGTAAATGGTAAACACTATTCAAGTGTGAAATTCCAACTTTAAAGTTTTGATGTTTTTGTTTGATGAGTTTTTCTTGTATGGATTTGTAAAGGGAACACCTTTAAACTTTTTTTTTTTGTACTGACAGATCTTATGAAGATATAGGCAAATGGATTGTGTTAATCAATGAAATTTCTTATCAGCTATATTTTAATAAACAATAAAAAAGAACTCAGCTCTATTACCGGCTAGAATTACAGTCTAAAATTAGACCTTTCTATGACAGTGACATTGTATTTTAAAGAACATCTGTGTCATACATCCTTACCATAGAATTGATTGAAAAGAGAAAGTAAATAGGAAAAGCTATTTATTTCAGAAAGTTTATCTGTATGACAGGCTCTAAATTTTTAATGGACATTTGATAGTGACATTACTGTTAGACCTGTATGAAATCTAGTGTAAACCTCAGAGTCAGATCTTTTTATATCTTCATACTTATCCCACCTTTATAAGACTTTGGTGATTTTCTTCTGTACAGTATATGCCGTATCCTTTGAATTTTTATTTCAGGGGCAAGAAACAGGTAGCCTTTAGGTTGCTACTGAATAATTTGTACCCATTTATAGAAAAGAGTTAACATTCCTCATTTGTCCACAGTGGCAGTATGAACCATGCTTTTAAACGTTTTTTTTTTCCCCCTCCTAAAAACAATAGGGAATGTGCTAAAACCAAAAAGATTAATGGGGGAAAAAGATAAACAGTTAAGACATAAAATGAGTTTAGAGGTCAAGCTAGAAAAATAAGAAAGCTTATGGATTTAATTCATATTCATCCAAGCAAAGAAGCTTTGGCATGAAAGGAACCAAGAAGAGGCTCAGCATTCTTATAACACCAACCATAGCTGCATCCCGCTGTTTTGGAGTTTGGGTTGATAGATGCTCATCGTCTTTGGCACTGCACCCTTACTTTTGGACTTTTCATGATTCTAATGGCAATTTCTTCATTTTGTCGGGAGCTTCAGAAAATTTGTCCGTGCCTAGGATGCCTGTACCTCTCATCCGAAGCTGTTTGTCCCAGGAAAGATTTTTGCACTGTATATATGTTCTTTGCTGTCTATTTTGAATATAACATAAATATTTTCTACTTCGTTCATTTTTCAACAGCTGTTGTAGGAACAAGCTGTAACCAAATCACGTATGGGGCATGGAAAGAAAGAGTCCCTGAAATTGGCCCCGGTTTAGCAGTGTATAAACTTTTCCTTGTCAGGGTTATCTGGATTCCAAAGAGGGGAAGGGTCATAATATTTTTCCTCGTTGGGCTACTTAGACAGTCATTCTCAACAAATCTGACGCTGTTATTCAGTATTCCTCTTAGCTGTAAGCCTCCTCTCATTTCTGCTGGGGGAAACACACACACACACACACACACACACACACACACACACACACACTATTCTCCAGAGGTTTGCTTTTGAAGGCTTAACTTGCTTGATTTCACAATGACCTTTGAAAACAAAAGAAATTAAAACTAGATTGGTTACTTAATTATTTTTGTCATCATTATTAGATCCTAAATAAATTAAACATGCCACAGATTTTATTTCAAGACATACACCATGCTAAGAATAAGTCACTTTTGATTATGGAACAATTTGCTATTTATTTAGACTTAGCCAGTAATGTGAGAGGGGAGAGAGAGTGTGTGAGTGGGGGGTGGGCACTCTAGGAGGAAGCTCAGATAAGGACATAGGAGGCAGGGAGAGAGTGAGGGAGGTTCAAAATTAGTACTTAAGGATCTTATTTTGGAAAATAAAATTTTATATCCTATTTGCAGTTCTGCCATAGGGAGAGTCTCCTGGGAGAGTCAAAATGACCAAGTCATTAAAATAAATGATATGATACTTTACAGAGGGATTAATATCATTAGGCCTAAATAGATATTCTTTCCTACTTAAAACTGTTTTTTTTTGTTTTGTTTTTGCATATGCACTTCACCCAACTAGTGATGTTCATGGGTGAAGATCGATTTTCTTTCACGGTGATTTGGTGAACTATTTTTATAGGTGATTTTAAACACACCCACATATGTGTGCACATGTAAACATATAGGCTCTCATATCCTCATGAGAACAACATAAAAAATTGGCATTATTTTGGAAAGCAATAACTAAGAGATTAGTGCTACTCACTGTAGTAGTAATACGCAGGAATTATGTTTCCTTTGGCTTTTTTTTTCCTTTAATTTTTATGGGCTAACAATTTGGGAGGAGTTTGCTTCTACTTTCTAATTTTTTTCTTCAAAATACATAAAACTTTCAACCAGTCGTTTTGAATTAGACAGTAAATGAAAGTTGTTAGCATATGATTATGATTAAGATCATGCTGTCCAAGGTTCCATAAAAAAGACTTTTTGCGGGGAGCACTGGGTGTGGGGAATGGGGAATGAATCTTGAAACACTGGAAAAAAAAATTTAGTAACAATAAAAAAATAAAAAAAAAAAGACTTTTTAATTTCTATTAACATATTATTGGACAGTAAAAGTCTTTTTCTCCTGCCCCCTCTTCTTCCTCTCTGTCTCTCTCCCATGCACGTGCACAAGCACACACACACACACACACACACACAACGCACGCGCGCGCGCGCACACACACACACACACACACACTTGTACTTACACACAAGGCACAGACACTTCTCAGACTTCCCTGAAAGGTTCATTCAAGGACATAACAATAGAAATAGAATCTATCCCTGTTTCATTACCAATTATTCTGATAGCAGAAAAGATGGTCCCTTTTCAGGGATCCTGTAGACAATTTTGAAAGATACTTCTTTAGAGATCTGGAGAATAGATACATATTTCATACAATATTCTTTCACTATTCTATCCAGTTGTCTATAACCTGAAATTTATACATGTGGCCACCATGTGTCTCAGAAAAGTCTAAAAGGCTTCTGATTTTTTTAGACCTTATTTCTTTAACTCAGAAGCACACAATACCTTGTTCAACCATGTGTCCCAACTTTTGGTTCAGGAAAGTAGTTACTCATATTAAATACAAGTTTGTTGTTGTTGGTTTTTTTTTCATTGTTACTTCTTATTAAACTCCAAATAAAAGAGTTTTGTAGCATGTACTGGAAGAGATAGTTTTTGTTAATCCCTAGATTTTTTTTTCCTTCATCTTCGGTCTGTCCCAGGAATGGAGTATGTGGCTGCTCAGTGCTCAGCTTTCAGACTCACAAGGATCTGAGCATCTGGGGAGACTCAGGAGGTGAGCACTTTCATGCTGACTCCGAGACCAGCCTTAGGACTCCAGTCTGGCGCTGTCACGCCTGGTTATGGAAAGGCAAGAACAATGCCTCCCTTGAGAAGGGGGAAAAAAGTCTAGTGCAGTCACAATTTTGATGTAAAATTTAAATCATCCTTCCACATCCTGTGGACTTGAAGCTGTCAGAAAGGCAAAACCCATACTCAAATGGAAAAAGCTTTTTATTTCCTTAAAAAGTATACCCTTTCGAGCTGTAATAAGAAGTTTTAGAATCACAAATCCTAATACTAGATTATTCAAAGTGACTTATAAAGAGTCAGAACAAAAGGACTTTGACACTTCAAGCCTGTAGATGGTCGAAGGTTGAATGCTCTTTTTCTGTTTGTTTCTGATTAATGAGAAATGTATTGTGATACATGAATTATATAATTCACAACAAATTGCTATTTATGGTTTTGTATTGTTTTCTTCCAAATTTCTGTAATGGGCCATTTTGCTTACAACTTGAAAGAAATTTCTCTTCAACATTTAAAAGTCTTAATCATTTTTTATGTTCTCTTCAGATGGTTTTGGTTGAAATTTAGTGTATTTGACAATTAAAAAGGTTCTGTGATCAGTTGGTTAATAAGGCAGACTGAAGTGTTTCTATTTTTTTTAAGTGTTTCTATTTTTGAGTCCAGGAAATAAAATTATAATAATTATTAAACAAGTCAAATAAAGTTAGGGTCTTTTTCTAAGTGGAAGGGGCTATTGCTATATTCTTGTGTTGTAAATCATGAGAAAAGTTTCAGTAATTTTTTTCAAAAAAACACAGAAATCTGTGAAAACCTTTACTAGCACTTCTCTTTATAAAAGTGACTTTGTATTTAGGGATCATAAATGTTCTTGTAACCAGTTTTCCTTCAGTCTTGTCAGACTTAGAATGAACACTAACTTTACTAACTATTCGGATATTATGGAATGATTACAGTAGACTTTAATTAAATTTAATACCCTTTCCACCTTTTTATTTATCAGGAATACGATCATTTTAGGCACTTAGTAAAGTGTGGATTAATGTTAAAATAGCACAATAAAACATAAAGATGAGAAGTTTTAGCTGGCAGGATTATTTGTTTAGATACATTTTGGCTTTAAGAGCCCAGCTATTAGGTTACTCATAATAAAGCAATCTTTTTATTTAGGAAATTTTCTGAGAGTCTTCATCCAGTGACACATGGTCTAATTTTGGAGTGAATTTTCAGTGATTTGCAATTATTATTGAAATACTAAGAGAAAAAATAGGGAAAAAATCGAATTTTGAGTTCTGAATCATTGTAAGATGGAATTTTGCTATCATAAACTGCTTCTAAATGCTTACCTTTGGTTATCTGTCTCTCTTGTTTAAAGACAAAAACAATTGGACTTTTAAAGTTACTTTTATTGCTTATTTTTAGGCACATTAATTCAAGCACTTTTGAAATAGCCTGTGTCCAACTCATAAAGAGGCACTGATTCCTTTCAGGTACTAAAAAGAATTAAATTATATTTCTAAGTCTTCTCTCTCTTTAATTTCTGACTTTTAAAAATTTTTATTTTCCACCCGTTTTGCAAAGAACCCTCTACTGCCTCAATTTTTTGCTTGTTCTTATTCTTCCCTCCATCTCTGGCTCTTTGGTGGGCTGGACAAGGCTGGAGAAAACTAGTTAGCAGGGGCAAGAGGCCAGTAAAGGGAAGGGCAAAAAGGTGTTGAAGAAGTTAAAAATGGTGCTATTCTTATCAGAAAGAAGGGATGGTAGAATGAACTACTTGATCTCAGTGCAGAGAACATCTCAGAATCTAACCATAGGAAAAGGTAATAAAGGGAACAGCCTTGGTAAATGTCGTTTTGAAACTTCTTGGTGACTACAGCATTTTAAATTAACACAGTTTTAAATGCAGTTTAATGCTTTTATATTTTATATCAACAATTTTTCTGTAAATTCAAAATTATATTTGAGAACAGAAAAATGAATTTATTGTTAAGTAGCTGTAGCTCAAAAATTGCTTTTGTTTTCAGATTTCAATGTTATGGTAAGTTTTGTTTATAAATACTAGTAGAAATAAGTTTCTACTATGGTGAAATGTGTACTAAGGATTACAAGGAAGTCTAGTCTTATTTATTACTCTGTGTTTTCCGTTTTTATATTTCTATGAAATCTGTGAGTCTACTTCCACTTATAGTCTATGCCAGGACCTGATGAACTTGTTCATGCTTCTAAATCACAATATAATGAATGAGGTCTTTGTATGTGGGAAGCAAAGGGTAGAGAAGTATAGAGATTGGCATGTTCTGTATCAGAAACTGATGGCAAAGAGGATTTATAGATAAGAGAAGAAAATTATACAACTTTGAAATACTGCACAAATAAAATTTCAACTTAAAAGGCTTCTGAATATTGCATATGACAGATTTCATTATAAAATTTACATAGAGTGTTCACAAAGTAAACACAAAGCTGACTCTCAGAAAGAAAATGAAGATGCTCAAAATATGTAAGAGGGAGGTAAAAAGAATAAACCATAAAATATGAACAATAATAATTGAAATTCATATATAATAGTAACAAGACTATTTTTTTAATAAAATGAGATGCTGATTTTGTGTAATTCTGTGTTTATAAATCACACAGAAGTGTTGGTTGTTTCACTCATTTGGCTCAAAACCTATCTATTCATGGTAAATATCTGTGTTGATTTCCCTTATTAGATAAGTAGCATTCTACTGTGAAAATATCTTTGATAAACAGTAGTGTTTAATTCCTCATATTGACTAGTTTTCTCACAACAACCTTAATTATAAAAAAGACCAGACAAATAAATGTAAATGTCTTGTATAAACAGTCTTATTACTAGAATAAGTTGAGGCTCATAACTTCTTGAAAAGCCATATGATCTGTGGATATGAAGAATGGACAATTTTATTTTATTTTTGAATACCCCACATTTATTGTTCTCTTAGGATGCATCCCTTCAAATATTTTGTGTCATTTTTAAAATACATTCTACCATGCTTAGAATTTAACATGAGGAGTAAATAACATGAGTAAATATTAAAAACAAGTATTTAGGAGAGCAATTAATGGAAGTTATAAGTTAAATAAATGTCATGGTCCAGAATTTTAAAAGTTTATATTCAAAATGTTTATTTTTGTAGAATTGTTTAAAGAATAATTATGCTGCTTCGCTTATCACTTTGACTTCTCTGTCTTTTTTGCTAATTCTTTTTATACACTGCTCCCCCAAAGTAGGATGGACTGTAAGATTTCCTCCCCCTTGCTCTATTTTTTTCCAGTTTTTCCCTTGGAGAGACAATTCTGGGCTTGAGCTGCTGCCTATTATAGTGCAAAGACCAAATAGTGTAACAAAAGATATTTAACCACTTTATGACTTAGTTTCCTATTTTATAAAACAAGAAGAATAAATATACTGACATGAGCATTATGGAAGAAGTCAATGAGAAATGATTACAATTATTGGTTAACTCTCTATTTGTGTTTCAAAGAGCATACTGTCTTAGTTACTTCCATAAGAGTTCTGTGTTTTCTGATAACCTGCTATTTCTTGTTTAAAATCTCACAATCAACAGATTTATTTCTAAGACTGAATTTCATATTTTCCTTCAAATTGGCCTTTCTTTCTAATTTTGTATTTTTTTCTTATTAGCAGTATTGTCCTCTAAATTATACAGTCCTGTAATCTCTTTATCTTTGAATTATCGCCCTCACTTATTGTCCTTTCCTGGTCCCCACCCTCAACCTTTTATCAGTTACTGATTTCTGAGGGTTTTTCTTTCTTTTTTTTTTTTTTTAAGATTTTATTTATTTATTTGACAGAGAGAAACATAGCTAGAGAGGGAACACAAGCAGGGGGAGTGAGAGAGGGAGAAGCAGGCTTCCTGCTGAGCAGGGAGCCCAGTGTGGGACTCGATCCTGGGTCTCTGGGATCATGACCTGAGCCAAAGGCAGTCGCTCAAGCAATTGAGCCACCCAGGTGCGCCAGGGTTTTTCTTTCTAAAATACATTTTTTTTTTTTTGATGGTGTTACTCTGTGGCTCACAGACCATCACTAGCTCCCTTCTGCCTTGCGTTTCACTTTCAAATTTTGCTTTAGGCACTTAAAAGTGATAGGATTTAACCAGGATCACTGTCTGGACCCATGTTTCAGCCTCATCTGCATTTACCTCTCCTAGGATCTTCTGCTTTAACTAAACCATTCAACTCACCATCCTGTTAGCTTCCATCCTTCTACACATTTCTTTAATTTGTTAACGTCATTTTTCCTGTCTGGAATCTTCCCGTCTTCTCTGTGTCTATTGACATTGGGCCCATCCTTCATTGCCCGGTTGAATTCTCATAATTTATAGGAAGCATTGTCTGATTATTTTAGTGAGACATCATCTCTCTGCTGTCTCTCTCTCCTAGGACTCACATTTATAAAAAAAAATTTACCTTAAAATATTATTTATTGATTTCCTAATTACATTGTTATCTGTAGACACATGGTGGGCTGTCAATAAATGCCTTTCCATTAACGGATGAATGGATGAGTGGGTATATGACTTCTATTTCCATCTAAACTGTACTTCCTTAATGGTGAAGCAGAAGGGTCTTCATATCTAACTTTGTTTCCTCCATAACATAAAGACAAATTGCCTGGCACAAAATAGACACTCACGCAATTCATTTATTTATTCATAGAAAAATACACTGTGTGCCAACTATGTGCTAGGAATTGTGCTGCCATATAATTAATTGTATCTCATTCAGCATAGAGGATTAGACTGGGTGGGTGGGGAAAGAAAACACAGCACAAGTTGGAAAGACCTTTATCATGCAATCATATCTTTAGCATTAATCTTGAAAAAATCAGGTGAAATGATCACTCTTATTTTTTTTTTAAGATTTTATTTATTTATTTGACAGAGAGAAACACAGTTAGAGAAGGAATACAAGCAGGGGGAATGAGAGAGGGAGAAGCAGGCTTCCCGCTGATGCGGGGCTCGATCCTGAGACTCCATGATCATGACCTGAGCTGAAGGCAGAGGCTTAACAACTGAGCCACTCAGGCACCCCTTACTGAACTCTTATTAAATGCAAGACATTCTGCATATCATGGGGAATTCAAGAAATTTAAAGCATTATATTCTTGCTTTTCAAGTGTTAGTGTTCTAGTTTTAGACACAATGTACTAGGGAAAAAAAGAAAAAAAAAACTATTGAGCGAGTGTCACGGGTTGTGCTGATGTTCAGTTTTTTAGGTGGAGTAATAGTTAAGCATTGATGATGGAGTTGAGGTGGGGTGAAGTCACTTTAGCTGTGTAAGGGAAGGCTTTGTAGGAAAGCTGGAATTTGGGTTTGTTCTTTATGCACATTTTTACATTTTTAATACATTTTTAATACATAACTGCAAACCTTAAAAGAAATAATACCATCATTCCAAAATAATTACCAGTAGAAGGCACTGCTTCCTAGGACTCTATCTGTGAATTAGTAAGTCAGAGGTTAAAATATCTAGAGAAGGAAAGAAACTATTACATAAGGGAAGCAATCCCTATTCTAAGTCTTCCATTTTATATTTGTTCCATATATGAATTCCTTTCACTTTGCATACACTTTGATTTTTTACAATTGCATCAAAGAACATTCTCTAAAGCAGTAAATAGGTGATTCCTCAGTAACAGATCTGGTAATAACTATGTAACAGTTCCCATAATGTTATTTGATGTTTATACTTTTTTACATACACATTTAAAACATAATTAAGATTTTTTTTTTCACAAGTACTTTAAACACCTAATTTTACCAGGTTTACCAATTCTTTTACATAGAACTTATTTAAAAGGATATTGTTAGCACTGAGCTGGATTTCCTTTTTTTTTTTTCCTAGCAATATAAAGACATTGTCTAAGCATGCTTGCCCTGTAAGACTACATCTTACAACTACTCATAGTTAGAATGGTGAGTTGGTTTTAGATGGTAGCTTTTATGAAACAGGTATTTGTTGAAAAAAACAACTATCTTCAGAAAGGATTCTAAGTCCTGGGAACATAGCTGTGAACAAAAATAAAATTTGCCCTCTTGGGTCTTACAGTGGGAGAGACAAATAATAAGTAATATGTCAGAGGGACAAGGAGGTGCTGATTTAGGAGGAGTAACCAAGCAAGTCTTCACTGAGAATTGATGTTGGCACTCAGTGAAGGGAGAGAACAGGCCAGGGTATATCTGGGTTAAGAAGGTTTCAGATTGAGAAAATACCAACAGTGAAAGAAATATGTGATACTGTGGATTAGTTTCCTGCTGCTTTGGTAACAATTAGCATCAGTTTAGTGGTTTAAACAATACAGGTGTATTCGCTGAGAGTTCTGGAGGTCAGAAGTCTTGCAGTCAAGGTGTTGGCAGGACTCATTCCTTCTAGAGGTTTTAGGGGGAAATCTATTTCATCACCTTTTCTAGCTTCTAGAGGCCACCTTTATTCCTTGCTCATGGCCCCAGTTCATCCATGTTCAAAGCCAACTACATAGTCTCTTTCAGTCTCTCTCTCCCTCTGACTTTGATTCTCCTGCCTCTCCTCTTTATAGGGACCTTTATAATTACTTTGGGTCCATCCAGAATATCCAAAATAATCTCCTCATATGAAGATCCTTAACTTAATCACACCAGCAAAGTCCCTTTTGCCTTGTAAAGTAACATATTCACAGGGTTCAGGGATCACAATTGGGACATCTTGAGTGGGGAACATTATTCTGACTAGTGCAAATGGCTTGCAACTTTGTGCATTAGAATCACCTGGGAGCCTTAAAAAATTCTGATACTCCATCTCCACTCCAGAGCCAATAACATTAGAATGTCTGGCAGTGGGACTCAGGCAGTGGTATTTTTTAAACCTTTCCATATAATTCCATATAATTCTAGTTTGCAGTCAAGGCTGAGAGTTGGTGGTTTGTGTCGCAGTCTCATACCATTTACCCTACTCCTAAGTTTGCTATTACATGTCTGAGGACAACTGGGGACATCCTACTTACAGAGTGATGACAGTGTACACAGAGAGCCCTTAGCCAATTTTCAAGGACTCTAGGAGTTTTGAAATTACTTTCACATGTGGACTAAGTGTCCTGATTGTGCAGATTGCTATAAGGACAATTAAAGGGAAAGTGACTACACGTAAAAACAAGTTGCCCCTTATAAGGGAGGATGTTTCTTATCTATTCTATGTATATAACTGAGCAAGTCCAGAAATGCTATGACTCAAGCTAGGATTTAGTCCATATTCCTCAAGGTCCTTTTTTCCTAAGTCAGCTTGAAATTTAAATTTACATTGTACTTTCTAAGACTACTTCTGCATCTTTACTTGTATCACCACTTCCTGCATGAAATTCCCTCTCCATTTATCCCAGAGTTTCCATTTGACCATCTTTTTCCCCCAAATTCCACTTGGTCAGCCATTCCTAGAAATATTCCAGGATCCCCCAGTCCTCAGGAAGCCCTCAGTTTTTTTCAGCTGTAAGGCTAATCATTTGCCCTTTGCTTGAACTGACTTTCATTATTATTTCTCCAAGTCTTCTCAACCAGTACATAAGCTTTTTAAAGCAGAGAACTTCACTTACACATTTTTATTCCCATTAGATAAGGGTCTTGCACATAGTAAATGATCAGTAAGTGGTGTTGATGATTTGGAGGTTCAAATCAGACATGTGTTTTTACCCTGAAATTAGACATCAGTTCTTTCAAGAAGACTTTCTTGTCCACACACAAAACTGAGTTAAAGATTCTATTATTTCATCATAGCTCCATAGGAAAGTTTCACACTGGATTAGATTGGTCTGTCTCATGTCATATTCTTTGGAGTCTGAGTTTCATTCATTGACAAGTCTAGCACCTACCACAGGAATGACAAAAATCGTCTCTGCATGAAAACACTAGTGCATGCTCCAGCCTAGACCCTCAGATTATTTCAAGGTGACCTTGCACTGCAACACAGCATGTTACGTGAACAAGTGCAGAGATTAGAACCCTACGTATCCCAGATAAACGATATATGGAAAGTTGCAGTGATTTCTTCTTCTATTATTAATACATCTCTTCCTATATTATTTTTTTCAAGAAGATATAACAATTGTTAATATGCATGGGTAAAAGAGAATTTCAACATACATAAAGCAAATTTTGACAGAAAATAGAGACATACAGTTCCAATGGTAGAACATTTTTTGGTAGTAGGAAATTTTTTAATGCAAATCAAAATGTGTCTCAAAACAAATGCAAACAAATGAAAAGAAAAACAATATTTCAAAATCTATGGGATGCAGCAAAAGCAGGTGTTAGAGAGAAATTTATGCTATAAATGCTTGTCTTTTTTTTTTTTTTAAGATTTTATTTATTTGACAGAGAGAAGAACAGCCAGAGAGGGAACACAAGCAGGGGGAGTGAGAAAGGGAGAAGCAGGCTTCTCACTGAACAGTGAGCCCGATGTGGGACTCAATCCTGGGTCTCCAGGATCATGACCTGAGCCAAAGGCAGTTGCTTAACCAACTGAGCCACCCAGGTGCCCCTGTAAATGCTTGTCTTAAGAAAACATTTCAAATAAGCAACTTAACATTATGTCACGAGGAACTAGAAAAGAAGAAATTCAGCTGAAATATGATAGAAGAAAATAACAAAGAAAAATCAGAAACAAATAAAATAGAGACCAGAATAAATTATAATATAACATTGAAAGTTCTTTATTGTTGTTTTGTTTTGTTTTGTTTAATGCATGAGACTTTCGTCTGTCCAAAATGAAACGGTTTGATAGAAGAACAAAAACTCAAGAATTCACATTATTAGTGATTTGTTATCCATATTTTTAGAAGTACTGTGATTCAGACTAAATGTCAAGCAGATTGATACCTCTTTACATAATTTAAGTATTGGCTTTTTTTTTTATTTAGTAGCCTATTTCTGAACTATAAGCATTTTTATTGCAAAATGTTTTAAATCTTTAAGACCTCTTTTACCTGAGTTACTTAAAAATATTCTCAACTCCGGCACATTGAGAACATTCTGTAAGTGTCTGAAAATGGAATTAAAATAATCATGAAATATATAGTTTTTTAGGATCAGGTGCCTTCTGGCATCACGACTCCTTCATGTTTATGCTTTTTGCTCCATGGAATGATATATATAGAGAGACTGTTTATTCAGTAGTATAGAAAGATATTTTAGATATTGAAATGATTAGATGTTTTGAGAAGAGTAGCCATGTCTTAACTATTTACCATGTCTACCTTATATCTACTTTTGGACTTTCAATTTTCACAATCATTATTAATAATACTATTAATAAAGTAGATATCAGCAAAAAAGTCATGCTTTCTATGTAGAAAATGCTTTCTCTGCATTAACTTGGGAAAGGCATCTGATCTCGTTTTCTGCTTTAGTAACCAGAGACTAGCATTTTGCCAACAGCCTGGAGTTTTTGGACAGTAAGGACTTATTGTACACAAATTTTACCAACAGTGTTAATGCCTACACAGACCATAAATACTACAGCTTGTATAATAAATGCATAATCTCTTTATAGATAAACTACATGTAAAACAACCAAAAATTAAAAGTCCTATATTGATTTGCTCTGGTAAATCACAAAGACCTTAAATATTTTAAATCTGTTCCGTCAGCATTCTCTGCTTGGCACTCAGAAGTTTGCTTGGAGAGCATGAGAGCAGAGTAATAGAAGTTAATATGGATAGTATGTAGAGTTGTTACGTATAGTTTAATTTTCCCATTTGGTGATAGATGTGCTGTTGCCAATGAGACTAGGACCATCATAGCTCTAGCCTCTCACTTCCTTTCTCCGTACTTACGAGTATACTTGGAGTAAACCTTAGTAATGAGATCAGAAAAACGGAAGATACCTGAAATGTGATGACCCAGTCTACTTCTCCTTTAGACGGTGTTTTAGACTTGGTAGTCACCAGTATTTCTCTGTTCTTCAGCTGATCAAGTCTTCCTGCTATTAGTATTTCTTCTTCATGCTCGCAATAGATCTGATGAGTTTATTGTTGGATCATTTCTCTTATCAGGACATTTTGTTTTTCATGTTGATTTTATGGTTTAATGCTTAGAAAGTCATCTCCTTTCCTCATCTTGGAGTTTTCTGGTTTTGTTTGTTTTGGGGGGCAGGTGAAATAACACAGTAGTTTTAAAGTAAACAACATCTATTGTTTACTGAGTATCTACTCTGTGCTAACTACTCTACAAGTCATTTTTTCATATGGCACACAGTTTATTCTCAAAGAGCATTCCAAGTAGATATTACATCTCCCTTTAAAGATGACTGAATTGAGATAAAGTTAAGTCTCACAGCTAGAAAGGAGCAGAATCAGTATTTGAATCTATGTTTGTCTGATTCCAAAGCCCTTCTTTTTTTTCTACTGTGCTATTATATCTTAATAAAGTATCTTCAGTACTTGAATACACTGTTCTTTTGAAACTTTTCACAGTAGGAATAGTATTATTCAGCAGTAATTAGAGACCTCTCGTTAGCAGTAAATTTCAAATTTAAAAATCAGTGATATATCTGAAAGAAGTGGTGGGACCATTAATACTGTCTTGCCTCCTCTCCCACTGGTCTAGAATAAGAATGGATAATTCTGTAAACACTCTTTGTTTTTGAGCAAAAATAACAACTTCCCCAAGGTCAGATCAAGTTGCAAATACAAAAGAGTTTTTTTTTTTTTTTAATTAAAAATTTTAACTCTCTACTGTTTCTATGTGAAACTTGTAGTGGAAGGAAAGGGAAGTCTCTATTTAACTAAGAATATTTGCCACATATTTTTAAGCTCTAATAGTATTATTAGTCAAACTCAAATACCAAAAAAGTGTTTAATTTTTGTCTAAGTGCATTTCCTTATCGGCATTAGCTCGTCAAAACAAAACACCTTCCTTTGATTTTTCCCTCTTACTTAGGTATTGTAAGGGGCAAATAAGTCTGGGAATCCACATCTAAATCTTTTGTAGAATTATGGAAATGAAAACTGAAATATTTTTATATTTTCACTTTTTTTTTTTTTACCCCTTTTCATGGTTGATACTAGAAATGACTGGGGAGGTGAGGAAAGAAAAATTCTCAAGTGTTTCAAGATTCACAGCAATTGTAAAATTTATTCAATTCTTAATAAGCGTTAAGCAAATATCAAACTTTTGGTCATGGAGTCTGTCATTTCTTTATAAGCAATATTTCTCCAATTCATAGTAATTGTACTTTTAATAAAATGCAAATTTGTTATAATGACAATTCATTTATTTTGTTTATTTTTTGATGAAAGAAATTTTAGTTCTTTCCCTTCTTTTAACCGCCAACAGTATTTGCTATTCATAGATGTTCTGTCTTCAATAAAGGTCTATCAAAGTGTAAAACTAGATGGGTATTTTTCTTCCCTTTAAAATGAAATGGTCTTTCATTATGCAGTGTTCTTAGGTGAATTCTCTTGTTTAAGAAGCCAGAATACAAGAGAGTGCTATATTAGTGTATTATTCTCGCAACAAACAAGCACTGTTCTGCTGCTACCTGCTTGGCCATTGTTTCTGATTGTGAGCGCTTTGCAGTGGTATTTGGATGGTTTCCTGCTCTCTGCCAGCACAAAAAGGCATTTCTGTTACAATGGCCCCTAACCACACAATGACGGCATTAAGGATTTATGTGGAGGTTTCATTATTTTCTCCTCTTTTGTTCCTTCCAGGATGTCTTCCAAGCGACCAGCCTCTCCGTATGGGGAAGCAGATGGAGAGGTAGCCATGGTGACAAGCAGACAGAAAGTGGAAGAAGAGGAGAGTGACGGGCTCCCAGCCTTTCACCTTCCCTTGCATGTGAGTTTTCCCAACAAGCCTCACTCTGAGGAATTTCAGCCAGTTTCTCTGCTGACGCAAGAGACTTGTGGCCATAGGACTCCCACTTCTCAGCACAATACAATGGTAGGTTTCTCATGGTGCCTTGTGCCTACACTTACTCTTTGACCAGTCTACTTGTCTAATAGTTTGGCTTTGGTCCTTTGCTTTATAATTATCATCTACTTAATAGCCAGACACAGGATTCACTCCTAACATCTCAGAATTCCTCATATGTAAATTGATTCCAGTAGGAAGTACATAATATGCTATTTTTTCTCTTTTTTTTCCCAAGAATTTTGCTTTTGAGACACAATTTAATTAGGAGAAATCACATATACATATACGAATAATATTCAAGTAACACATTTGAAGTTAGTCAGCATGACAGTTAGGTGTCATAGTATTTCTGTTAAAAGGTTTTTCCAGATGGAGTTACAACGTATTTTGAACATCTCCACCATGGTAAATCAGTGTTTTTCAATGTTTTCCTTTGCCCGGATTGGATTCCAGTATTCCTTTACAGTACAGGGAATATTATAGGAGAACTATTTCATAAAAACTATGGTTTTTTAAAATATGACTGCAATATTTTCTAACTCAGTTTCATTCATGCTGTTGTTTTGATAATTCAGTAATTACCTGGTGCCTCCTATTCCAGAATTTGCAGCTCAGGATAGTTTCTCTGCCCCTTCATCCTGGGGTCTGGATCATTGTCACTGCAGAAGATTAGGAAACTGTGGTTTCATGGATGCGAGGGAAGAAGGCAGCATAGCATCTTTGAGTGAAGCTTAAAAGTGCATGTGCATGCACACACACACACTCACCAGTAAGACTTGTAGGTCCTTCTTAAAAACTTAAGTACACAGAACCAGCATGTTGGCAAAGTGGCAGGGCACTTAGCTGCCAGTAAAGCCATGCTCGTCTTTTCAGCATGGCTGCTTGGGTGCCTGTCATGGTTTTGTGACCTTCTCCTCTTCTACATCAGGGATGGTGGGGCCATTAACTCGAACCAGGTTACACCAACAAAACTGGTTCCTCATACCATCTCATACTTTTGAAGATGATTCTGATTCTGTGAAAAGTTTTTTTTTTTTTGCTTTCTCTAGAAAATTATTACACATCATAAATGTGCTTGGTATTGAAATATGCCCACTTATTTATGTTACGGAATTACTTATGCTACTACATTACTATGTATAGAATTAAATCAACAAGAAGAATTAGATATCTCCCAACAACTCTGAAATGGATGCTCTTTTGTTACTCACATTAGATTTAAATACCCTTTCAACATTTTAAGCCTCATAGGTCAAAATTTCACTGGTGCATTACTGTATGCCAAGATTTCCCCCTCAAGGATAGTATTTCGGATAACACTATGTCACACTTCGATAGATGTGGCATTTTAATCACATTACATATATTAACTAATGTAACCTTCACAATAATATGGTGACGTGTTATTATTAGTCTCATTTTATAAATGAGGAAACTGAGGCATGCAGAGGTTAAATAATTTGCTTCAGATCACAGCTGAGAGCCAGTGTTGTTTACTCAGACATTCTGGCTTTGGAGTCCATGCTTTATAAACATTATAAACTCTTCCCAAGAGCATATACATATTTGATTGTCTGATTATCCTGATTATCTCTTTGTTGGCAAGCTAAATCATGCTATCCATAAGTCTTACTTTTTTCTCTACTGGGAGTTTATATTGGTTATGTGCAATGATACAACTTTTGGGGCTCCTCTCATAAAGGTTAAATTAGGAAAAGGGAGGAAATGGTCATACACAGTTCAGCAAGGTAAGGAGATTCACACTCTCCATTTGGCATTGCATCACTGCTAATGCCTTTTCTCTCTCAGTATTTTGACCATTGCCTTCTCTGAGTGAATGCTTCTTAGTTTGGTTTTCCTGCAACACTACTCTAAGCATAAACACACAAATTTGAAGGAGTGACTACAAATAGTTATAACCAGAAGAATACCACAAAAATAAAAGAGATTATTTTAAGTATACTCCAGGATGGGTATAAAGAAAGTATATTAAATTACATTCTGTAGTTGGAATGAAGAGATCCTGTGATGCGGGATGTTAGTGAAAAGGAAACCAGTTTATAAGGGAGAATTCAGTTCAACTAGATACAAAGGATGAATTCTTACTTTGTTCCCAGTTTTTTGTTGTTATTTCAGGGGCACTGTGGAAATAGATTTGACTAAAACACACTCCTCTCAGGCAACTCATCTAGAGCTCACCTAGAGCAGTACCCTAGCCCCGGTCTATGGGATCTCCTGAAAATGATTGGAGAATTCTGTATCTACATGTGATTAAGATTATGGTTTTCACCAGATTCTCAGATTTTGTGGTACAAATCATTTAAGTATGTTTTAATGATACTTTCTCTTATATATGTCCAATTGGTTTCTATATTTGTTTCTGCCTGAAATGTTTGATTCCATCAGCTTTTCATCTCTTGGATAGACAGTTAGAAAAATCTCTCATATGATCTCAGATTTTTAGCCTTTCCTCTCTCAGGTCTTTATCCCAATATCCACTAGACTCATTTCCCTGACAATTGAGTTGGACTATTTATTCTACTTTGGGAACTGTGTGTCCCTGTTCTTAAAGGAGTTAGTCTAAAACTTTTTGCCTTAGCATAAAACTCTGTATAGAGTAGCACCAAATTATGGCCTTGGTCTTCTGTCATTTCTCACCATGGACCCACTATTCTTGTCATGCCAAGTGTTTTGTGCATGTTCAGAAAATACTAGGTGACCTCGGATAACACAGCTTTATTCTTTTCTACCTGGAAAATGCTCTCTTTTCGTATTTTATCTTCCTGGTGAATTGCACATAATTATATATATCTATATTCTATGATATATTATCATAGAATGTTTATATATAATCACTATATATTAATATATAATTAATATAGAATATATAGACTAAAATATATATTTGTATTTCTGATACTTAGCATATAATAGACAATGTATGATTACTGATTAAGTGGTAGAATTCATATGGATGATTAAATAGTAAATATGTTTTGGATAAAGTTGTTAAGACTGCTCATGGTGAATATGTTGATTTTCTAGAAATTTAAGAACTAAAGTACAATGTACTAATGTAGTATATTCAGAAAGTGGAAAGTATGTATGATAGTCATTGTAGATTCACCTGTTAAGCTCTGTAATATATTTTATTCATTTATCAAAATGATTGAATATATTTATAGAACTGTTATTCAGCAAAAATCATTATACTTTTTCTGGGTAGTAGGCCATTGTAATATTCACTTAACAGAAACTTTATTTCAGTAAGAAATATATATTTGTTTTCTGTTCAATATCTTTGAAAACAGAGACAATGTTTCATGGTCTCCATATCATTGAGTTCAATTTAAGGGAAAAAAAAAAAAAACAGGTTTCCAGATTTCATTGCCTATTTATACGTGACATTCATACTCCATTCTTAAATTAAAAAAGGAATGAGAGGTCCACATTTTATATTGCCAATATAGTTTAGAGACAAAGTAAAACTGATGAGTAATCCCTGTAAGGCTGGCTCAAAGTTATAGAGAGATACTCTCAGTATAACATTTAAGTTGGAAAATATTTTCTGAGAATAACAGTTCTGTACACTTCCCAACTCTTGCCATAGAAAGATCATGAGGAATTAGGGTTCTTTGTTCATATCCAGAGTATGCATGTGCTTGGAACTCGGTCAGATGAAGATGTATTCTACCCTTCTGAAGTTGTGTTTATTGCCTGAATATTTTGGAGAAATAAATTAAGCACCTTACTAAAAGCAACTTTCATCAGCTGTCCTGATAAGAATACTGTTAAGTCTGTCTATTCTTGGAATGCTTTACTCACTGTTCAGGGTGCATTATAGGTCAACTATCTTAAGCTATTTACTTTTTTAAAACTGTCAGATTTCTAGCTAGTATAAGATTGAGACATAGATAGCTTAAGCATGAAAAAGACTGATTCTGTGGTTTCCTTCTCTCACACTCTCATAATCTTGCCAAGCAATTAATGGCAAATTTTGATTCCCACGTAATCCTCAAAAAGGTGAAAGGCAAGGTTGCAAAGTCTGATTCTGAGATGAGTGGAAAGGCAGTTTGGGGCTTTATTTTTACAGAAGATCAGATCTACTCATCCTGTCCCATTTCCCCCCTTTTGTAAACATGCGTTTGGAGACTGACACTTGAGAGTTTCAGAGACAAGCAAGAATCACTGTAATTTCTGACTCATTTTTAATAATAGTTCTGATACAGAAGAATTTATTTCATGATGCAAAGAACTGTTGAGAACATATCTTCATGTCAATCGATGTGATTATATATGAGCACCAGAAAGGAATAGAGTGGGTATGAAGAGAAATCAAGTGGCAGCATGAGAGGCAGCCCAGGGACTCTGTGGTCGCCATTTTGGTGCTCATTTTCTGTCTAGTTGCATACTATTTCTGCTGGCTAGATTGTTGTTTGAGTGTCAAAGTGATGTGAAATGAAAGGCTTGACCACCTGTGGTTACTGAATAGTCAATTGTCTCTTTTTTCTTAGTTTTTTTTTGTTTCCACAGAAAGTATAGTCTTATCTTAGCCACACTCTCTTTTGACTTCTTAAAATCCCCTTAAGTTGAATGAATTGTTTTGTATAACTATAGAGTGGCTCTCTCCTAACACTGATTTTTAAAAAATATAATTATTTATTTTAATAGTGCGATATTTTTATTAAAAAATATCTTGAGTTGCTCCTTTATAATAGCTGAATTTCATATGAAATAAAGACTGTGTTTGTGCATAACTTTTTAACATTTAAAGATCCATTGTATTTGGAAATAATTTTTAATATGTCTTAGTATCTCATTTAATGTTATGTTAATAATATTTTCCTGGAATTGTTTTTTTTTAAAGACTCTAGATACATAGTATTTAGGGCTTAACAATTTGATTTATCTTAATATAAACGTGTTTAAACATTGCAGAGACACTAGTTATCATAAAGCAACATTCAGTTTGAGTCAATTTCTTCCTGCTGTCCATCAAAAGAAGGCAAAGATGTGTTTTTAAATTGGATCTCCTATAGAAGATGGGCATATAGCTGAAAATCAAGTATAACATAATAAAAAGTCTCTGATGTGTAAATCCAGCTTTAAACAGTGAAGGAATTCATAGAATGCCTGTCAGAGAGAGGCTTTTACTTGCTCAGGTTCACTGTCAACTCCTGGGATTCTTTATTTACCCCAAATAATTTTAATTGTTATGTTATAGTTGTATCTTGAAATACTCTTTATATCAATTTTGCTTATAACCTAATAGTTATTAGGAATGTATTTTCAGTGTTTGACTGAGATAATGTTATGTATAAAGTACTGTTCAGATAATATACAAAAGAAAAGAGAAAAATGCATGTGTTATTTAAAAATAAGAGAATAGGACCTTAATTATGGTATAGTGAAGATTCCTATTTCTATATAGGATTTTTTATAGGCTTCGAAATTTCTGGTTACCTTTGTACATCAAACTTAGCATAAGTTATTGTGATGGTATAATGCATACTGTTGTTAACACCAGTGTGGTTATTGTGCCAGTTCTAATAATGAGAATTTCATTGTTAAGGAAGAGCAGTCTCCTACACTCTAGACAAAAGTGTAATTACTTTTGAACAATGTGGAATGTGCTCAGTGTAATAGCATGGAGAATAGATTCAGAAAGATTCAGATAAAGTAAGCTTGGAAGCCATATGTGCAGTGTGGCAGTATAAAATTATGATAGTTGGCTGTGTAATTCTACACACACACACCCGATTTCACATAGTTTATCTATAAACTCTTGTTTCTGTAAGAGATAGGCTTGCTTATCTGAACAAGGCCAATGCAATTGAAACTGGGTGAAAATGGTGACAAGTTTATATTTGTTTTTTTTATGGTAAACTGATGTTTATCATACAATGAAATTACATTGTTACAAACATTATTCTGTAAATGGTGTCAGAAAATACCACTAGAAGCTGTTTATCTAGATATAATCCAAGGCTTGTGTTTGAATGTAAATGGTTCAATCTTTCTACCTGCATTGTTTCTGAAAACTACCCCCAGGGTTAGCAGGAATGAGGACATGTGAAAAACAATCATTTGGGGTTCATCAAAGCCACTGGATAAGTTGTGCAATGGATCCTGTTGTCCTGTTGCCTTACAATTCCATTCCTCTTGGTTGGGGGAGGGTTGAATATTAAGTGGAGAAAACCTTGATTCATATGATGTCCATAGTATGTGAAGTACTTCTGTTAAGTTTAAAGTTAACTGGGCCTTGAGAAATTAGGGTATTTAGAAATTACCATACCTCTCACATGGTAAGGAGGAATGTGCTATACAGGAGTTGTGAGCTAGTTCAGGATACTTGAGGAGGTCTACTGTTAGCATCCACACAAAGCTCTGTGCAGTGACAGGTGAATAAACAAGACCATTCTAAAACTGTGAAATGGGTGGGGGGGGTTATTTGCTTAAGAAGATCTGGCCTAATGAATTTAAAGTCTTTTCATCTAATAGGGAGTGTTGTGGAAAGATTCCACTCTAATATATACAATTCGGCAGAGATAGAGAAATGAGTAAGGACTCTTCCTTCTTTTAAATTTTTGTATGGGATGGAGATAAGATGAGGACAGAATCGTCATGATTTTATATAAAGTATTAGATCCCTGATAGAGGCTAACCAAGTGCTAAGGAGATTCACAGTCGAAAGATATCTCATTTGTGGGTATCAAAAATAGATTGATTTGAAATTGCTGTCACAAAAAAATTAGATGCCAAGATACTAAAAATATATGGACACATTGGAACAATTATCATTATACAAGGTCTTCACTTTATACTTGAATGCAATTTTGTTTTTGCCACATTTCTTCCCAGAAGAAATAACTAAGAAAGTAGAAAAGAGAAAATTAAAACAAAAACAGAAACAAAAACAAAAAATGAAGACAAAGCATACTGTAAGGATCTTGTTATAAAATATGGAGAGATTAGTGAAATCGTTGTCTCATATTCATTGGAATACAATCAACTATTTTAGTTATTGGGGTTTTAAATGTTTCCTTTCTTTATCTGGGTGACCACCTTGAATGAAGTGGAAAGAATGATAAAATATTTGGCTGGAATATTGGAAAAGCAAGGACACGAAGAAGCAGTGCTGGAAACTTACTTTGAGTGGTGGTCCTGATTGTGTGGAATGGATAGGTGTCTGCCTTTATCTCATTTGCTGTTCTTGGACCTGCATAATAGAGTCATTTGATTTTGGGAGTTAAAAATAATGCAGAGTTTGAAGGCTAACCTTCATTTTGTATCTTAGATGTTTTGTTTTCAATTCTTCCTCATTTTCTTCCTTTGATTCTTTTCCTTTTTGCTCCTCTTTTACCTCTTTCAGTTTGCTTCTATCAGAAAATATTCTTAATGGGTTCTCTTGTGGATCTCAATGGAGCCATTATTAGGAAGGAAGACAGGGTTGGAGAATTAGAACCATTGTGCTCTCATGTATACTTCCTTCTTATTTGCATATATTGCCTCTTGGGGGCTTGCCAAACTTCCTGCAGTCTGCCTAGGTTTCTCTTACTGTATGTGATTAATAAAGGTCAGTTGGTTCTATGAGAGAAATTTCACTGATTTTTAGTTAGTTCAAAACCATGTGGCATATTTATTCAGTTTATTCAGAAATCATATTCTGTTACTTTTCTTTCATGATCCAGCATTGATAGTAAATTATAATTTTCTATTTAATGTACTTACTGGAAAAAAAAAGGACTTATAAATCTTTATTGGTTCTGAAGTTAAGTTTTGAAACTGCTTATCATCGACTCCAAGTGTCTGGTACCTAGTGTTTTAGGGGAGACTTTATGTGCTTTGGGTGCCTGTTACTAGCTTCTAGATTTCTAAGTTATTTGACAGCTTCTGTCACTGTTTTCAATCAGTTCTTGATTATTTCCTGAAATCAATTATTGTTTTTTTGTCTTTATGTTTCATTCCTAAATTTGAGATTTTATAGTGATTGGTAAAAAGTAAGCATAGAAGAATAGAGATTATGTACATAACTAGAAAGTAATTTTGATGGTAATGTCAGTATACTAACTTAATATGAGTGATAATAGCAAACAAGTTTGTCATTATTTCTTATTTTGTAATTGCAAAGGGCTATCACCTAAGGGAATCCAAAAGAAATAAGAATTTTGCAGTGTTGGTGGCTGAATTCTAGGAATTAGAATGAAATCTACAAGACTGAGTAACTCAGTTGCCTATGGGACTGCAAACCATTTCAAATACTACACCATATTCCCTCTTGGCTATATCAGTTAGATACAACTATCCACCCTACTGGAAAAGAGAGAAATTATCTTTGTGTACAGCAGCTTCTCTAAAAAGTACAAACACTGGCACTTAATTTGGAACTAAAGAAACTGAAGTCATAAAAATAACGTAATGAAGTGCTCAGTTTTCATTCTGATTTCTTTTCCTCACATATTTTGGCAATTAGACTCGTATTCCTTTTTCTTTCAGAAGTACAGATAAACACAAATACTTGGATTTGATGAGGGGGCGGGTAAGTTTTTTTAAAAATAGAGAGGAATTCAATAGTTTAGACAATCTAATTAGGAGATGGGGTGAGCACTTTCAAGAGAAATGATTCCTGAAGAAATGTCGATCTGAATTCAAAATGAACACTATTTGTGCCACACAAGGTGCATTTAAAAGCATTAAGCACATTTAAATTCTTCACTTCCTCCACAAGGTCTGAGATGTCCATACTTTGTGCCGACATTAAAGCTGTCATTACACTTAAATCACGAAGTATTTTCATATGTAGCCAGTTTTGATTGTTTTGTGCTGTCCCCCCCACCCTGATTTTTTGTTTTAGAAAGTAAATTTTATGTTTTTCTCTGCGATCCAGAGGAGAAAGCTGAAAGTTCTGTTTACTGGAAACGGGAAATAAATGTAAAGCTAACTTAAGTGTACAGTTGTAATCAGTTCTCTTGGTTATATATGTGCTTTATACAAAGGCAGAAATGCTTTTTAAATTTTTTCCCAGAGCCCGTTTTTAGGAATGATCCACGTGAGCAGATGAGGTGTGAGTGTGAGGAGAGCGGCCTGGGGCGGCTCTGTGGCACGGACATCACATGATGAAGTAAATGAACACAAGTGACTGCATTTTGTGTCTTATTTAGTCAAGGCTGCTTCTGGGGCACCAAAGCAAACAGTGTTATCATTATATAGAGAAGCACTGTTTACTCCCGTGTCTCTTCTTAGCTCTTAAAAATCCAGCCCGTCTCGAGATAAAACAGTTAATCTTGTTGGTCGATAACTGTAAATGAGAGAATAATATTCTAAGAGTGAATAATAAATTTTAGTTGGAGGTAGGACATAAAAAAAGGAGCATAACTGCAAAGGTACTAAAAAGGAGCTTTTTATTTAGGTATGAATATACAGTATGTACCAGGTAAAAAGTTCACACCTGTATTAATTGAATAACGAAATACACGTTAGAATAACTTACAGCGTATGGATGCTTCATAGTGTGCTAAGTCTGGTAACCAGCTCTGCTACCACTACCGGACTCTCCCCCTGTGTAAACATCTATCTGAGGTTTAGGAGGGCAGATGGCTGGGTTGTTACCAGGCTCCCTCTTTGGGTTTTGTGGCAGTGGTTGGCATGCTTTGCACACTAGGGACACAAGAGTCAGAGAACATGCTTCTTATGTATCTGAAATTTTGATTTTCCTGGGGTCATCACTAGCATATAAAAAGCAACTTTGAAAATCTTGTGTGAATGTACCTTATAGCCTATCTACAGTCTAGATAGTTGCCATCCAAATGTGGGAGATTTAAAATAGTGCTCTTTAGAATGTGATAGCTAATAATTAAAAACAGGAATGTGGGGGCGCCTGGGTGGCTCAGTGGGTTAGAGCCTCTGCCTTCAGCTCAGGTCATGATCTCCGGGTCTTGGGATCGAGGCCCATGTCAGGCTCTCTGCTCAGCAGGGAGCCTGTTTCCTCTGCTCTCTCTGCCTGTCTCTCCTACTTGTAATCTTTCTCTCTGTCAAATAAATAAATAAAATCTTAAAAAAAAAAAACACAACAGGAATGTGTAATATTCCAATCTTTTCTATGTACCAGTCACCCTACCTTTTTATTATCTCAGCCAATTTTATGTCAACCCAGTGAGTTTGACAACAGTGGTTATCCCTAGTTTACAGATGGAAAACAATCTTGGATAAAGTAATTTGCCTAATAAGCAAGTGGTAGAATTTGGAATTCATGACTTTGGAACCCAAGCACTTAATAATTGTGCTTACCGCCTCTCCACTCATACACACATTAAAATCATTTTTATAGTATATCTGAATAAATTGGAATAAATAATTTTATTTTATTTTTTTAAGATTGATTTGTCAGAGAGACAGAGCACAAGCAGGTGGAATAGCAGGCAGAGGGAGAAGCAGGCTCCCCGCTGAGCAAGGAGACCTATGCATACTTAATCCCAGTACCCTGGGATCATGACCTGAACCAAAGACAGATGTTTAACCAAACTGAGCCAGTGAGGCATCCCAGGAATAAAAAAATTTAAAGTCTTTAGAAATGCATGTGGGGAATTTGGATAGAACAGTTGTTGCTTGATTATGAAACCTTAACTCAGAGACAACTTGATTTTTTTTTAAATCTTTTTATCTGGCTTCAAATGGACCAAGAAGTTTAACTATTTCAGAAGGGGTACTAGAAGTTCTGCATAGGTTGTTGGGCAGTATATGTGATTTTAAAAGATTACTTGCTCAGCCTTTCACATAAAGATTAGTATTAATTCATGCTCTGGCTGTTAGATTATTGGCATAGCATAGTCGTTGAACACATGGTACTAGTGACAAAATTACTAAGTAAATTCCAAGTTCTGCTGTTTAATATTTTATGGCATTTGGCAATAATGGAAATTTTCTGTACCTTATTTTTGTCATCTGTAAAATGGGGTTTAGTTAGATAACATGTAACTGAGAGAGTGTTCTGTTTAAAGGAGTCAGTACACATAAAGCACTCTGGGGCTTGGGATATAGCAGGAACTTAGTAAATATTAGTTATTAGTTAAGTGAGGGCCTAAAGACATATTTAAGTTCTATGATCTAGGAGAAGAATGGTGCATTGTATTAATGTCAGATGCTTTCAATTCTTCCAAATGTAAGTAACCTACAAGAAAATCTAAAGCTAAAGAAGAATACTTTTTGAAATGAGAAGTCCAATGGAAATCTCAATCTCTTGTCATGAATGGTTTTTTAAAAAATTTTTAACTATTAAAAAAAAAAAATTTTAACTATTAAAAAAGGACATCATTACCAATCTAAGATACTGTCTCTCAGTCGGATATTTATGACAGATTCAGTTATCATCAGTATCGTTCATCAGCAGCCAGATTTTTGCTTTATGTTATTAAGGCTGTCATCAATAGCAACTAGCACCACCACCACCACCACCAGAAAAATCTACCTTAGCCAAGTCAGAACCACGTTTTGATAAGAGATCTAGAATGTGGTTGTAAAGAGCCTCAACTCACCCATGAACTGCTTGGGTTTCAATAAATTCCATGTTGTAGGGAGCCTGGGTGGCTCAGAGGGTTAAGCCTCTGCCTTTGGCTCAGGTCATGATCTCAGAGTCCTGGGATCGAGGCCCACATTAGGCTCTCTGCTAGGCAGGGAGCCTGCTTCCTCCTCTCTCTCTGCCTGCTTCTCTGCCTACTTGTGATCTCTCTGTCAAATAAATAAATAAAATCTTAAAAAAAAAATTCCATGTTGTAGAAGGTATCTAAGTTTTGTGGTGTCTCTTTGTGCCTTTGGTCTCTCATCTGAAAACGAGAATAATAATCGAACCTCTGAATATACACAGGTGTTACAAGGATAAAGAATTCTTGTAAGCAGCCTTGAACTGTGCCTGACACATAGCAAGGTCTTAATAGATGGTATAATTCTTGTGTAGTTTATGTTCCATTGATTAATGACATGGATTACCAGAAGAGAGCACTGTGGGTTTTGGAGGGCCCCCAGTAATCATGATTTCCTTTTGGTAAGCTGGCTTTCATCCCATTTTAACAAGTTCAGTGTTCTTACCAGTAAGTTCTGTCAGTATCTTTGGACGTAATTTGCTTTGAACATGACATGTAAACTTATTTAAAGGAGAAAGCTCTGGGCACCTGGGTGGCTCAGTGGGTTAAAGCCTCTGCCTTCAGCTCAGGTCATGATCTCAGGGTCCTGGGATCGAGGCCCATGTCTTGCTCTCTGCTCGGCAGGGAGCCAGTTTCCTCTGCTCTCTGCCTGCCTCTCACCTACTTGTGATCTCTCCCTCTGTCAAATAAATAAATAAAATCTTTTAAAAAGAGAGAGAGAAAGAGAGAAAGCTCTGTGTTATCTTTGGGGTCCTATGTCTGTGTTGTTCAGCCCCGGGTCCCTAGAGTCTGGCTCAGTGGCTGACACACAGCAAGTGTCTCCCAATAGTTGAATGGATGAATGAATGTCTCCAAAACGTGGGCTCATAGAAGGCGTTCTGAATGTAAATTTCCTTATCTACATATTAAAATACTACTTAACACATAGACAGATGATGTAACAAGTAAATGAAGTAATTACCTACTACAGTGCTTGTTGTATAGTGAATATTCAGTTAATGTGATCTCCCTTTCTGTCACCTTTCTAATTCTCTCAGCCAAGTTGCTGTGCAGATAATTCATAGATCACAGCATTCTTCTGTGACTTTACCTGTTAAACTTCTACAAATCGTTTACCAGAGAAAAGCAACAGCTACATGTGTGTGCATGCACACACGTGTGCACGTGTGTGTGCGCACACACACGCACACACACACACACATACACCAGCAAAAATATTTTGGAAAAGAATATATTTAAAAATTGTTCAGTTTTTCTTGCATGAGTATCCTGAAGACATGCAATGATTTTATGGTTCTATTAGAATATTCATTTTTTTTTGATTTCAATATGTTTTAAAATTCCTATTTGATTTCAGGACTTTTAGAGGTCCTCTGGGGGAATTTGGTCATTTGTGTATTAGCATTGTGTGTATTGCTTTTTAGTTCTTTGATCTCTCCTTTCTGTTTACCCATAAGGGCAGCTCAAGATGATGTAAAAAAGCTGAGATATGAATAAAAGACACTGTACAAATGGATTTGTAGAGTATATCAGCTTGATCTCTCAGAAATCTGACATGTCACATTTAAAACTAGTACACCTAACCAAAATGTGTGTATTTCTAACCGTTTATTCTTCATGATTAAACATGCATCTCTGCTTTTGTTTTATTGGATAAAACTTTGACTTGTCACTTTCCTAATGTACTTCATACTTTTTATTTCCTATCATATAAACTCTTCCCTGTTCGCTTATGTCCTCTTCAGTGGTTCTATAATTATTTTTGTTTTACATAGATAGAAACATGTTTTTCCCCCTTTTTTACATATGGTGTTTTTGCTTCATGCAGAGAGAACTACACAGATGACATTTTTTTAAAATCCAAATTTAATTCAGTTTTACATTCTTATGTTTATAACCCTGAATATCTCCAAAATGTCCTTACCTAAAACACTTTAGAGTTTTATTACTAGATTTATACCAGTAAAGATACATCAGCTTTCTTGGGGATAATCTTTAAGCAGAACTTAGTAAGACAAGCTTTGAAAACTATCATTCCTAGGAAAGTAAATCTCGAATCAGGGAACATCAGTTTAATCGCTCCCTTTGACAACTTAACACAGCAGACTGAAATATAAAAGCCGATGCAAGTGGGATCAATGGATTATCTAAGTCCCTGAACATCTTCTCTTAAATCAGGGGCCTTGTCAGAGTGGTTGTGAGAGGAATGTGTGTTGTGTGTCCCTTGTCAGGGGCAGAACGTGATGTTTTCAGAGATTAGTGCTGAGTGGATGTGGTCTACCTGGACATCAAGCTAGGGAGAAAGAAATTGGGAGGGAATGGAAAAGAAGAGGCTACAAGAAGGGAGGGATAGAGAGATTTACATGTGAGAACTCAGGGGGCTTTGTCATGGCAATTGTATAAAGTGATATACAGTGCAAATCAAGTCGAGCATGTCCCCGGATAGCAGGCGGTTTACAGTCTCCGTGAGCCGAGATTACTGCTTTATCTTGTCAGACTAAATTAACATGGCAGCACACTGTTAAACAGTGGTGACCTCTTCATCTGGGGAAATTGCTGCCTAGACTAGAGATGGCATTCAAGTCAGCCTCTTTCTCTCTCTCTCTCTCTCTTTCACTCTCACCTCATACCCTTAAAGCACTTGGGGGTTAGACAGCCATTTTAAAATTATGGTAGAAAAAAATATTGTTTTATATTAAGGCTACAACAGATAGGGTGCAATTAGATCAAATGGCCATTTTGGGTAGAATAATAAGATTTTATTTATCCAGTGTTCTGAAAATGACATGTCATCTTTATACACTGGAATTAAGAATATATTCACTGTCTTGTCATTTTAATCTCTTATTATTCTACAAATAGCCTATTCATTTGTGTAAGAGTTAATTTCTTTACTTTCCATAAGAATTGGTGGTGACGAAGAGATAGGGGGAAATAAGGCTCAGACACTGGTTCCTCCACTCATCAGGTAGAGGGATAGCCCAAAAGAACTAGCAAGAGGATTATGCCTTAAATAGAAGCATCCAAGTTATCTCTTCTTCCCAGAGCTTACCAGGTACTGCTTCATTCTTCAGATTTTTAAAATTACTTTATTAAAAGAGGAGGGAGAAAGAGAGAGAAGGTCATGAGATTAATTTTTTTCATCCCTCTGCCAGCCTGCAGCTGTTCCCTTCATGTATTTTCTAAGTCCAACACATAGGTAATATACTATTTTTCTCCTATCTTAAAATGTTGATAAATCAGTCAAATCCAATGTGTATATATATTTTGTCCTGTGCCCAGTATGTGTTATTGAAATTTGAATCAAAGGAAAGGGCAAAGTAAAGCTTCAAAATCACATGAGTGTCTATTCCTCAATGTGCCTCGTTGAAGACTCTCCATCTTCAAAGTGCCAACTCTATGAACTGCTTCCTCACTAACCTTGAAAGCAAGTGTTTTCCATCTGTATGTTAAATCACTTTAAGGCTTGTAGGCTGAGCCTTGTGGAATCTTTAACTCCCCTACCCCCAAACTCTGTGATATACTCACTCACAATTTTTTCTTGAGAGAGGGCCCATAGCATTCATTATATTCTCCAAGGGGCCTGAGCTACCAAAATAGATGATTACTTGTCTAGAGCTTAATTCTGTCTTAGGGTATTACCAGCGTACATCCTTACACTGGGGCTATATATCTAGCAAGCAAGATACTGACTTATAGATACAGTTATGATTGTGCTTATTTTGTGATCAGAAAATGTATTCACCCAGTCTGCCTTGGAGAGTTTTCATGGGCCGACCCCATGGGAAGTCACCCCGGAATCCACCTACTGCTCCTGACTTCTTTTTTTTTTTTAAGATTTTATTTATTTGACAGAGAGAAACACAGTCAGAGAGGGAACACAAGCAGGGGGAGTGAGAGAGGGAGAAGCAGGCTTCCCGCCGAGCAGGGAGCCTGATGTGGGACTTGATCCTGGGTCTTCAGGATCATGACCTGAGCCGAAGGCAGTCCCTTAACCAACTGAGCCACTCATGACCTGAGCCGAAGGCAGTCCCTTAACCAACTGAGCCACCCAGGTGCCCCAATGCTCCTGACCTCTTAAAACTGTTCCTCTTAGCATCCTTTCCTGGGTCCACATTTTGACCCATAGACTGGCTATAATTCTTATAAAGGGATGGCGTTCAGTTCTCCAGTACTCTGGATCCAGAGTCCAGACCATAGAAACACAGAAAAACCATTCAACTTACAAGGGATGTGGAATAGAGGCAATGCGGGTTTTTTTCTTTCTTTCTTTCTTTTTCTTTTTTCCTTTCTTTTTCTTTTCTTTTATTTTTTCAGTGTTCCAAGATCTATTGTTTATGCCCCACACCCAGGGCTCCATGCAATACATGCCCTCAGTACCCACCACCAGGCTCTCCCATCCCCCCACCCCCTTCTCTCCAAGACCCTCAGTTTGTTTCTGAGTCCAAAGTCTCTCATGTTTCATTTCTCTCCCCGAATTTTTCTTTTTTCTTGATAAGTTGCTTCCTCATGCCCACTCTCCTCTTTCCCCACTTTTCCCAAGTCAGCACATTATCAGACCTGTGAAAAAGAACATACACATTAATTTAGGAGTGACCTGATTAGTTAAATTCTTCCTACAATGTTCTGGTACCATACTGTTTGACTGACACAGAATTTTTAATATCAAGGTAGTTTGGTTATATTCAATATTGCCATGAACATGGTATTTCTTCAAAGAAAGGAAAAGAAAAAAAAATTAAAAAGAAATAAAATGATCAAAATTTATACCAAGTTGCCTTTGTGTGCTGTATATTATTTGGGAGCTAGGAGTAAAGTATAACTATTGAACTCAGTCCTTTCTTCTTATTCTTTTCATTGATAATTTCCTCTTCCTTAGAATTTTTTCATCAGAGTGGATGCATTAGCAACTCTTTTAAAATAGAAGGTCTTTAGGTAGCTATTTCCTCCTATGTTTAACTATTTCTAAAATTTAGAAGTGATTCTTTTAGTTAAGTTCAGGACTTAAATGTGAGTTGATATGATATTATCACAATTTTAGCCTTTCCCCCATTTATCACTTCCCATTCCCTGTTATTTGTTTATATTTAATGAGTGCTCTACATACTTATATATTAAAACCTTCAGATAAATTGTGAATTTGATATAGGAAGTCATGGACGACAGGTATCATTTTATGTCTTCTGAAATCGCAACATGTCAAAAAGTAACAGGAAAGTTCTCAGGCCAACTTCAGTATCACCTCCTGACTCAGATCCAAGAGTAGAAGGTGAAGAACAGGTTATGAGGCAGCCATAAACATCAGAAATATTAAATGATAGTCTTATTTGGGGCTGAAATTAGTAGAATAGTTGGAATAGTAGAGTAGTGATGATACCCTTAATATTCAGAAAATCAGTGTGATCTAGTATTTTCCAGGAGAAGCAGAAAACCTAAAAGAAAGAAGGAAGAAAAAAATATAAACAGGAAAATAAGAGAAAACTTGTAAAACAAGAAGCAGAAAGAGTTGTCTGTTATCACACTAAATGTAAAGGGGTAAACTTTCCTTTTAAAAGGCTGGTATTTTTCTAGATTTGTTTAAATATAGTTTATGCTCCTTAAAAAATCAGACATAAAACAAAATGACATCAAATGTTAAAAATAAAAAGGTAAAAATATAGTAGACATGCACACACAGAAATCAGAAGTAGTGTTAATATGACCAGACCAACTTGAGTTAAAATCCTGGGATAGAATCTTTTTATGTTGTTATATAGAGATAAAATGTCATGAATATTTGTACAGTAAATAAACCATATAAAGAAAAATGTCATTTTAATATATTAAGTTACAGGAAGAGAAAAATGTCAGAAATATGGGGTGTTGACAAAATATAATTAACTAATAGAAACTAAACTTCCTTTTCTCTTTCACAGATGGATTAGAATACAAATAAATTCATAGAAGATGATAAATATAATTAAGAAGGTTAACTTAATATCTATATGTAGAACACTTGAAAATTTTTTAAAAGCACACTACTAAATAATTCCTGTGTTAAAAATCAAAACTATAGTGGTGCCTGGCTGTCTCAGTTGAAAGTGCCTATGACTCTTAATCTCAGGGTTCTGAGTTTGAGCCCCATGTTGGGTGTAGAGATTACTTAAAAATAAAATCTTAAAAAAGAAAACCAAAACTATAAGATACGTAAAATACCAACATGAATATTATGTATCAAAATTTGGGTGAAATGTAAGCAAATTTATAACTTTTAAGTACCTTCATTATTTTTTTTTTGTACATCCTCAGTTTCTTTAACTAAATCTTTTCACATGAACATTATAGTTTTAACTTTTTGTTTAAGTTACAGTTTCCTCCATTGTTTGGTTAGTTCTTTCATTCTTTTGTTCTTTTGTTCTTTTTATCATTTTTATTGAGGTATCATTAACATACAATGCTATATTGGTTGAAGTGCACAACACAATGATGCAACAATTACATTACATTATGCAATGCACACCACAATAAATGTAGTTACCATCTGTCACCATACAAAGTTATTGCAACATTATTAACTGTATTTCCCATGCTGTTTCCTTTTATTCCTGTGACTTATTTTATAATTGCAAGTTTATACCTCTTAATCCCTTCACCTATTTTGCTTGTACCTTCACCCCCAAGTGCTTTATTATTAATTAGAATGAGGAAAATAAAGAACAAAACAATTAACTTTAGAGGCAGAAAAGCATTATAATAAAATAACCCCAATGAAAGTATAGAACAGAGCCTGACAGATGTAAAGAAAGAAATAAATGAACTGGGAGAAAATTTGGCAAGCTTTTCTCTAGATTAATAAATGAAAAAAGGGGTACCTGGGTGGTGCAGTCGGTTAAGCATTTGCCTTTGGTTCAGGCATGGGCCTGGGGTCCTGGTATCAAGCCCAGCATCCAGTGCTCCATCTGGCTCTCTGCTCAGTGGGAGCCTGCTTCTCCTTCTCCCTCTGCCTACTGCTCCTTCTACTTGTGCTTTCTCTCTCTGTCAAATAAATAAATGAAATCTTAAAAAAATTAAATAAAAAAGACAAATACAAATACACAAAAGTATAAATGATAAGGGTAATGTTATTACAGTTAGAGAGATATAAATAAATTGTTGTAGCCTATTCTAGGATTTTCAAAATTATGTCCTAAAGAATACATGGACTATACTATGTCCAAGACAAAGATTCTATAGTCAAACCAATTAAAGAAGTATTTCATAATATAATCCATAATCCAACCTTTTGATATTCAGAATTCATATGGTATATTAAAGTTGTTGAGAAATCAGCCCTGTTGTTCAGAGAGCTAATTAGCTTTATCTTGTACAGTGTTTTCCATGCTTAATCATTCATAGAACCCGTCTTTAATATATAGCCTCTTGAATCAACCACAGGAAATAATATTCTATTGAACACATACTGGCAAATGTCACAGTATAAAATTATTCATTAATAGAGCTGAGAATCTTGTTGAAAGATATGATTTTATAGGACTACAAATAAAGTAAGAAAACTAAAGACTCTATCCATAAAAGACCTTTTTTAAGTCAATAATCTCCAAAATGCCACCTATAATCTGCCAAATATTTTCAACTTCTAAGAAACTGAGAATTCCCGTGCCATATAAAACCTTCTTCTACAGCCAAAAAAAAAAAAAAAAAAACCAAATCAAACCAAACAAAAACAAAAAAATTTCCACTTAGCATAACTATACTAACCAAACCAATGCAAAAGAAAATAAGTGCAATCTCACTTTGAATATAGATGCAGAAATTCTAAATAAAATATTAGAGAAAGTCACCTGTCCCTTTTTCTATGCTTTTGATAAACCATACTTGAAAGGAGTAATTTTGGTGAATTCAGAGCAAGAAGTATATATTATCAGAATCTGTATTAAGGGTCAAGCTGACTTGCTGGTCAAATATGGCCTGCTGGCTATATTTGTGTTTAAAAAAAAAAAGCACCTTATTGAACAGAGCCACACCCATTACTTCACTATTGTCTATGGCTGCTTTTATGGGTCAATGGCAGAGTACCCTAGTTGCAACAGAGACCCTATGACCCTAGAGCTGAAAATATTTCCTTTTTGGCCTTTTATACAGAAGATTTTCCAGCCCCTTGTCTATATCCTCTCTGGCTCAAGAAGAAATCTTATACATAAATGCCCAGAAAGATACTTAATAAAGTTCAACATCCACTGTTACAGAATGTCTTTGTAATTAGTTGATAGAGTGATACTTGTGAAATTTCTGACAACTGCTTCAGACTTAATGGTGAAATTCTCTAGTTTCCTTTCAGTTAGGGATAAGTCAGGCTTGCTCACAACTTGCATTTAATATTATTTTATCAGGTTTCTCCCTGCCGAAGGGAGAAACCTTCTTTCCATCATTCCTTCCTCCCTTTTGTTCTACCCTCCTTCTCTCCCTTTCTGTCTGTCTTTCTGTCAAGAAAAAGTAGTGGAGCTTTTAACTCAAGGGAAAAAAAAAAAAAAAACACAGTAGGGAATTTTCTCAGAATTGCAAGAAATTTTAATCAAGAAGAAAACAGTGGGGGACTTTTCCAGAATTACAGAACTGAAAATGATCTAAAGCCTTTAGGTATCCTAAGGAGAAATTTCATCAGACAGCTTTCTTAATGATACAGAACAAACAGTTGATTCTATGCTCTTTGATTTTTATAGAAAAATTAATTTACGGTTGCTTTTGATAATGTCTCTTTCTGTGTTACTGCTTTTAAGTCAAAAAGTTTTAACTCATGATTATTGAACAGAAACTTCCTCCTTTGTTTTAAGGTTACTCACTTCTATGGACAGAGTAAAACTCCCTCCTATCCTCTTATCTGTTTCGGGTCTAACATTAGGTAACTTACATATTTCCAATTTAAAGCATTTAAAACATTCCAAGAAAAAAATAATAAAACATGCCAAGAAAATCCACTCTCCTGTGGGCATACCTTTGAGCTGGGACCCTGGTGGAATGGAGATCGAGGGCTCACTCTTAAACTTCTCACTGTACTAGAAAATGCCTGATTAAAGCAAGTAAAGCCTGAGGTTTTTGAACCTTAAATGAGTATGCCCCCAACAAATTCCTATTGCTTTTATCCTCATTTTGGTACCCAGTGGTTTGGATTGGAAAACGAGTTTGAATACAGAACTCTCCGGAGTTTGCTTTAGGCACGGACTGCCCTTTTCAGAACATTTTCTCATGATTTAAAGGACTAATCCTTTCCTTAAAATTACTTCAATTTTAGTTCAGGTTTAGTCACCCTGGAAAGGATATTTTTTACTCAGCTCTAACCCTGGACTTCATCTTGGTTCTAGATCATCTTGGGATCATCTTTTCACTCTATCACCCTTGCTGTAACTCTAGTGCAGAGTTAAAATTATCTTCTAAGTTGCTACTTATAAAATTTCAAATTTCTACAGGTTAGGTCTTTAACAGCTGGAGAAAACGTGTGTGTGTGTGTGTGTGTGTGTGTGTGTATGTGTGTGTGTATGTGTGTGTGTGTGTGCATAGATTTTATTTATTTATTTGACAGTGAGAAATAAAATGAGAGAGGGAACACAAGCAGGGGGAGTGAGAGAAGGAGAAGCAGGCTTCCTCCCAATACCAGGCTTGATCCCAGGACTCCGGCATCAGCCTGAGCTGAAGGCAAACGCTTAATGATGGAGCCACCCAGGTGCCCTGAAACTTAGTGTGTTTTTACCAAATGCTCTCTTGTTTTACTTTTTATTTTAGGGGAATTTTCAAGAGACAGTAGTTTTGTTGGGTCCTTCTCAAATGCCACAGGGATTTCTAAAAGCAGCTAGGTAGGAGTCTTCTCTATCATAGTGCCTCACTGAACTTGATTGCTTTGCGGCAGCCAAGAGTCTACAACAGTAGCGACTACCCTTTGGACAAAGGACAGCACTAGGATTGAGTTCTTCTTTGAGTAGCTGTAGTTTCAATTTATTAAATATAAATAAATTAATACTAAATGTCATTTTCATGAGATTTTCTAACCCTAGTATTTGGATAAGGATATATCATTTTCAATCTTACTGGAAATGAATTGTCTTAAATTTCTAGGCCAGAGAAAAATTATTCTTATCCTCCCATTTTCTTTACCATAGGATTTAGGCTTTTTCATTGTCTTATGCTTATTTCTCATTCTTGACTTATTATACAACAGATGTAGTTTTGTGAACCATCATCTTTTAAGCACGTTATATTCAGTCTTTTTCTTCTTCTTCTTCTTCTTTTTTTTTACTTAAAAAAAATCCAAGGAATAGAGTCTCATAGTTAACCATATTTTTACCAAAGAGCCTTTAGCTCAATGGTAAAGTCCATCTGGTAAAAGTCTCTCTCTCTCTCTTTTTCTTTCTCTCGGCTTCTGTATATGTCAAATTTGGTTTTATTTCATCTTTCATCAAAATTGTCAAAGCTCCGTGACCCCCTTCTTCAGTGTGACCTCTTCTCTACCTTGAGTTGTGGAGTTTATTCTGCTAGTCTTCAGGTCAACTTCTGGTATTTTTAGGATGACTTGATAGCGATCTAGTTGTACTCCTGGGACAAGGGGAGTCTAAGGTTCTCCTACTCTACTGGCATCTTCCTCAATCCTGAAAGTCTTTTTGAATCAAATTATCAAAAAGTTCTTTATTAAATAATAACTTAGATATTGGTAACACAATGACCAGTTAACCACTTATGGCTTTTTGAACTTGCTTCATGAATCTCTTTAACAAAATTCATCCACATGTACTTTATATTGCCCTGTCCACAGTGGTATTAATGCTTTACCAGTAGGCTCCTATAGGTCCTTTGTAGCAAAGAAAAGAAAATGATATAATCTAAAGCAGAAATAATAGATTATTTGATATAAGGACAAACATAGTATGGAAATTAGAGTATAGGGAAAGAATTTGTAATCGAGGTGTTAATGAGAATGATTTGCTTGGCTGGCAGACATACAAACTGGTACTTTATAATAAAAGTTCATTAACATGTAAATAAGTGGTTTATTTTTGGTGTCAGCAATGACATTGCAGTTAATTCTTGGCCCTGGAATCAAATGTTCAGAGATCTTGATTTAATAAGGAACATGAATATTAAACCTGAGTTACAGTGAAAAAATTTTTTGCCTATTAACTAAAAATAATATAACTTTTATAAATCTTTTTCATTTGCTGAAGCTGTCTCTTGTGAAGAAAGTAAGATATTAAACTAAACTTTGCTAATATTTTACAGGTTTAAAGAGTTTGAGAGCAAAGGTCATTTTGTTGTCTATGCACTTGGAAAAAACATTTTATTCTATTCGTTTAGCTTTAATTGGTCCCTGAATATGAAGACAGTCTTTACATTTATCATTTATTTGATTTCCAAGGAATATTTGTCATTTCTTTGATTTCTGACGTGCATTTGGCGAACATGGCTGGCTAGTGCCTCCTTTTCTTGCATAGTTCCATAGGAGAACTTCAGAATTCTTTTGAAGATAGCCATCTTCCCAATTATTCTAAAATAAAGCATGTATTAATAACTCAGTGATAGAACTCTCAAGTTATATAGTGGACTAGTTACCAAATAGTCCAGCTAAATATTAATTTGACCATAAATGTATATACAAAGTTTCTGTGATTTCATAGTCCAATAAAGTAATTAAAAAAAAAACCTTTAAATGTGAATTAATGAGGTTTTTATAGTTCTGCCATTCTGTACCCAGAACAAATATATAGTTTTTAAATTTTTATTTATTTTTTAAATTTTCACTGAGATATAATAGGCATATAATATTGTGTGAGTGTGTTGCATTTGTATATTGCAAGATGATTACCACCACAGTATTAACTAAAAACTGTCATAGCCCAGAATTATCCTTTCTTTGTTTATGGTGAGAACAATTAAGATCTAGTTTCTTAGAACTTTGAAGTTTATCATACCGGTTCTCTATATAGTTTTCAATTTTTTTAATGTTTTGTCTCATATCAAACTATAAGAGAAACTGTATTTTTTAGGTCTTTTAATGACAGATAACTTCTGGAAGAACAGCAGTCTGTATGTATGTGCTTACATTTTTGAACATTTATGAAGAGAGCTCATAAAAGCAGGAGTCAGCAAGTTGAAGGTATACGAGTTCATAAGTGTAACATGTACAAAAGATTCAGTGTGAATAGATATAATATAATGTTTATGTGAAATCAAACTTTGCAAAGATGTTACACTACTAAATGTCCTTCTAATAAGCAGAAGAAAGAAAAGATAGGTGGGGAGTGAACCTATTGCCATAGACAGGGCCATATTCTCCATTTGGCACTGTAAGTACAGTGCCTGGAGCCCACAGTACTTTTAGGGGCCCATGAAAATGTTTTGATTTCTTTTAAAATCAGAAAAACAAATTGACTTTTAAGTTGAAGAAAATGTTTTAATATTTAATACTAACATATTTGTTTTTATTCCAGTTGAGTCCTATAATTTAAAATAATCTTCTGATTCTGATTCTGATTATTTTACAGAGGAAAGTGTTTATGAAAGCAAAAATTCTTAGGGCCCAGGGAAGTTATGATGTGGCCTAGGTAGTGGGTAAAACCCAGCAAACCATTTTTTAAAAATCTTACAAAGATGTCTTTTATACAGAGCTCCCGCCACTTCCTTTCTTGCTCCTCTCCCGTTCTTCTACCCAGTCTTTTTACAGTCCATGTTTTATCATTTGGGTCTGATTTTGGAATTTCATTCTTATTTGCAGGTCACTTGTTTTTATCCTTTAGTAGCTTAAATTGTGATATTGACCAACTGATCCCAATATTGAGCTACTGTCTAATTCAAAGACCAAGTTACTTTTCACTCTCGGTAATAAAATGTAGCAGCTATACATATAGGTGGAGATTTTTATCAACTCTCTCTAGTAAAAGTATGAGCCAAACCAAGTTAATAAAAGTGAAACACACAAAAAGATGTTAACACTTAGTAACACTTAGTAACACTTTTCTTTCCATACTTTTTTTTTATTTGTTGGGTAGCTCATTCAGACATAACGAAACAAAAACTGACATCAAAAAGACTCATGATTATTTGTAATTGAGGTGCTTTTAGTTTAATATATGAGATATACATAAGCATTTAGTTTCTTTAAGTATTTACCTCAAAAATATTGTTTATATTTTTTGATGAAAAATATATTCCCTCATGGTTTTATCATTTAAAGAAGTCACTGTAGTCTCTTCATCTAATTTTGAATAGTTAAGTATTTTTGTTACAGTCAAATAGCTACCAGATTTCCATGGTGGATAAGGGGATTTTTATATGATCCCTGTAATTATAAAGAGATTTCCTTAGTGAATGAAGTGCCTCATTTATGCATCTCTACTAAAAGGTAAAAAAAGAGAAAAAAGAAAAAAGAAAAAAGAAAAATTATATATCATAATAAATTTAACATGAGGAACAATAGCGAAAAATTGAAAGAGCAGTACAACCAGAAGCCATAACTAAGTAACAAACTCAGCAACACCACTGGGAATGGCACAAATCCAATATAGAATAAAATTTAGCACCAAGTTCTGTTTTCATGTCCTGTCTATGTAGCTAAAGGGGAAAAGTAGATTGACTAGTTACTGGGATTGTGGTAAGAAACTCGAACCATATAGCCTAGCTACAAATAAGCTCAGCTGAAGTGTTGGGTTATACAAGGGGAATCTACATTGATTTTCTGGTTCATATTGGTAGATTGAAATGTTACATTTTTTATTTATTTTAAATTTTTTTAAAGATTTTATTTATTTGTTTATTTATTTGAGAGAGAGAAAGAGCACAAGCAGGAGAAGTGACAGAGGGAAAGGGAGAAGCAGACTCTCTACTAAACAGGGAGTCCAGTGTGAGGCACGATCCCAGGATCCTGAGATCACCACCTGAGCCAAAGGCAGATGCTTAACTAACTGAGCTCCCCAGGTGCCCCGAAATGTTGCATTTTTTTAATTTTAAAAGTTACATGTAAAGTTTTAAATATATACATGAATTCAGTATTATCTTTTCACTTTCATTACTCCTTATAATTTGCACTGTTACATGTTTTCTTGTCTGGAAGTAGAAGGGGTACAGAATTTGTATATGTTGGAGAAATGAGCTAAGCATCTGAAAGGTTTCTATGTTTATAATAGAGAGTAAAAAAGAGTCTGACCTTTGGTATAGGAAAAAAGTTTGGAAGCCAGGTATAATCCTCTCTTATGCTTCTGCCCCACATCCCTATCACCATAATATTCTAGTTGAAATATAAGTGGTTTCTCAATACTGTGTTGAATCTATGATAAATAGTTCAATTTCTGCATACTCTTTTCTTTTTACTTTTATTTTCAATTACTTTTTTCCTCTTAATGTCTGTATCATTCCAAACACCTATATTCAACACTTACCTCAGTCCTCTCTCTAATACTGTCTTCCTCCTAGGTGCATCACATGTACCAGTATGATAGGAGAAAGTTATCACAAAGGAGGAAGTCATGTTTCACCTGAATCTTAAATGCCTCATTTCTCAGTGTAATGACAGGAGAAAGAAGTCATTTTAATTAAACCAACATTTATAGAATATCTCCTATGTATAAAATATATTAGCTGCAAACATGAAAAAGGCATTTTTTTTATCTTCTGGGAACTTACAGTCTGCTGGAGAAAATGGATATACAAATAAATTTCTATGTTTAAGAGTTTGATAATATTATGGTGAGTGCTATAGATGGAGGACTTTATGGTATGTTATGAGTTTATGAAGAAGAACAGTGTTTTCTGACTGAGGGAGAAGAGCAAATTTCTAAGCAAATGGTTCTAAAGCAGTGCTACTCCAAGTGAGGTCTGTGTGCCTCCCTTCATTAAGTCATATTATGAAGAGACTACCAGCTGAACTAAACAAGGTGCTTAGTGATAAAAGTTATTTCTGTTCTGGGGCAGGTTCTTGTCTTGTTGCAGACTGATGCTTGTAGGACCACTCCTCAAGGGGACCATGGCACACATCCACTATGTCTGTGCAAAGTACAATAATCAGAAATGAGCGGGATCAGTTTCAAAAATGGGACAGTAGAATGGTTCCTGGAAGGGTTTCAGTGAGAGTGTAGAAGTAAAGAAAAGTTTTCTTAAAGATAATTCAGCTGAGTCTTGAAGGATAGGTATGATTCAAAAATGCAAGATGTGGTAGAAAGCAATTGAAGAGAAGGAGATAGTCTAAGTAGACTGAAGGAGAAGAGCTCACTAAGGAACAGATCTTGTAGGTATGGTAGTGGAAGTTATCTTGCATACAAATGCTACTACTCTTTGGATCTCTCCAGGGAATTTCTAGGTATGTGTGAAACCCAAAGCAACTTATTTGATTTCACTGGAGCGTGCCTTTAAGAAGTCTCATAAAAAGGAACGGACATCAGACAGTAAATGTGGACTAGGAATTATGCTAAGCACTTCTATTCCTCATGTTGTGTAATCTTACAATCTTCCACAAAAGAAATATCATTATTTCCATTTTACTGATATGGATACCAAAGTGGAGAGAATAAAATAAAGTCATACATCCAGTGAGAATGGACCTGACTCAAAAGACCATGTTTTAAGGGGAAAAAGTTGTAAAGGTAGATTAAGGCCAGAGTGTAAGGGGCCTTGAATGCTATCAGAAGATTGGAGTTTACAATCTATAATTGTTGGGGAACCGTGAAAGGTTGTGGGTGCAGAAATGGTCTTATAAAAATCCTGTGTCGTGAATGAAATATTAATTCATCATTTAGTTTAAACTCTAAATATTTATATTAGGAAAAAAGTTAAAAATTTTAATTCTGCTTTGCTTCTGGACCAGATCCACAGAACCAAAATTGAACCAGAGTTCAATCTCAGATGGAGTAGAATAAGGGGAAATGGGTGTCCTGTTTTAGAAAAACTGTCAAATATTTTAGCTGGTAACTGGCTTGTTTCTAATTTAGAGAAACATGTAAAGTGCTAACTAAGTTCTGTGAAACAAGACCAAACACTTTTTGGGGAGGGGCGTTCTGTTCTGTATCAGAAAACAAAAACCCAAACCCAAAACCAAAACCTGTTACATGGGTTTTACAAGATTGGGTTATACAGATATTTCCAGGAAAAAAGACAAGTAGGCTTTGTGAAGACTATGAGAAATGACCAGGAGTATCTATATTTACTTTCCTTGTTCAAATATGAAAAAAATGATTTTCACTTGCTTCAGAATACTTCTAATGTATTTTCTTCCCAGCCTTAACATGATTTATTTTGCCAGGCCAATGAGAATGTGGCAACGCCAGATGAATAAGTAAGCATTTTAGAGGGATCAACAAAACGAAATATTAATTGTCTTGTTCTTAGAAATACTAAGTAGAGCCATGAAATAGAATAGTTCACTGAAAGCAGTAAAGACAAAATACGAAAGCTGATTAAACCAGCTAATATTAAAAATAGTCAAAGTTTTAATGTATTTGTTGAAAATTTATTTGTTAAAATATATATTATTATACATGTGTATATATGTAAAATACATACATATTAGCAATAAAACCATAATTTTATTTTAACTGTATGTTTGCATGTGGGATTTTTTAAAACTGTCTCCTTTGTTATTTACACCCAGCTAGAGCTTAATTTACAGATCTGCTTTTCACAGTAAGAGGTATTACTGTCCATTTAGTGGTGGCATAGTGCCTGGAAATACCTATTTTTTCCATAGGGACAGGCTTAGACCATTTAATCCATTTCATTGGTGGCAAATAATACAAATTCCTAGTTTATCTTACTATAAATCCAGATATATTTTTTGTGTGGACTATGAAAGACAGAATGATACAGGGTTTTAGAATGAATACAGATTGTAGATAGGACAATTATCTGCTTTGTTTTTGTATATTTACCAGTCACAGACCTATGGAACTTAAAACCTGGAATTAGATCTTAACAGTCTTTCCGTCCACATCTCTCACTGTGACATAGGAAAATTAAAGTTCGTGGCAGTTAAGAAATTTGCTGAAGATTGAAATTAATGATTCTTACTTTAATCCTGTGTGGCCGCGAGAATGTTGGTGCCCCTGTAAGGAAAGAAAACAGAAGTGAGCCAGTTTGGGGGACAGAATTCTGAGTTCACATTTGCATATGTTGGGTTTGAGATACTGAGATATTTAGATAGAAAGCCAACTGTTGGAAATATGTGACTGAACCTTCTCTGCCAAGGTGGGAATGTGAACATTACCTGCACAGACACAAGATTTGAAATTGCGGATTTAAGAAGAATCATTTACTCCCCAAATATTTGTTGAGAATTTACAGTTCTTCACGGATGTAAACCTAAGCCGAATTTTAAAGAGGGAGGGAAGTAAGATATTAAGGAGAACAGGGCCTGGGGGAAAGCAAGGAGTTAAATTATGGTCATATCACTAAAATAGCAGAGAGTAATGATAAGGAAGTTTGTGTATCACCTAAAGGAGTTATAAGTTTTTCCTGAAAGCTAAGTGCAGGCGACTGAGAGATCTTCAACACGTAGTGTTAAGATCACTTTCCTAAGATAGAGAGTTTAGAAAGAGAAGTAGGAACTTATTATTGTTATTGAATACTCTTTAGAGGATTAAAGATCAAAACAGGCAATGCCTGGGATAAGAACGAACAGCAGATGGTGGGCCATCAGAAAACTAAGGAAAGAACTGTTCAGTAGTCTCAAACAGTTTGAAGAAGTCATGAAAGATACTGGATTTCACTATTAAAAGATTATTTATATTCCATCCAGGATGTAGAGTAATGCTTTTCAAAAAGTAGGCACATAGTGAACAAATTTTTGTGCCTCCTTCATTGGTGTGTGTGTCTGGGGAGGTGGGGGATGTTTTAAAATGTTATTTACAAGTTTGACAAAACTGCCTAATTTTCATTTGGAAATACATATCAAGGAAATTGAAATGTAAGATGTAGCTAATTAAAAATAGTAGAGAAAACTGAGTGTGTTAATAAAGCACATTATGAAACCAAACAGGCATATTAGAAATATCATATAAGATGGATGACAAATATGAAGATAAAACAAGCTTTGACTAAATTAAATCAATGTTAGTAAAATTAGAACCGTTAGGTGTTTTCAGTCTGATGAGAAACTGTATAGCAAAATGGCTAAAAGCACATTTGAAAGATTCATGGAGATGGGTTTAAAATATTTACTGCACTTGAATGCTTTATATGGAGTTTCATGGCTTAAACTCAGTTTCTATGTGTGTGAAAAGTGCCAATAATACCTGCTTCATAGGTCTCTTAGGAAGGATCATAGCCCATTAAAAGCCCCAAAACAATGATTGGCATGTTACTAAATTTAATAAATGATGCTTTTATTGTTTTTGCTAAGAATATGCCTTCAAGTTCTGAATGAAATTGGAGGTTAATTATAATAAATAAAGAACATCGTAATACAAATATATTAAAGGAGAGAATTATCCTCACACATATTGCCCTCAGGGTGGTATATAGGATAGCTCTATAAAAACTCACAGTTACCCAAATTGTCAAGTTTTAGAATTGACACCCAAGTGAAAGTGTTGAAAGCTTCCCGTTTAGGTCATTTCAAACTAGATTCTACCACACTCAAGAAATCCTGTGGTCAAATTCTTATCCTTTCCACTAGTTGCACAGTTCTTCCGTGCACAGACCTGCTATTGACTTCCCTGGTACCAGGCACAAAGCTGCTATTCAGTTCCAGGAAAATCAGTGGCTCTGTGGAATTGGAGAAGAATTTGGCCTACAATGAGTGATTTGAATGAATGAATTTGGAATTGGCAAGAAAATACAAACATATGCCACATTTCCTTGGTACAGTCATGCCTCAAGAGAACCCAGGTAGCACGTAAACTCTGTGTCAAGAGCCAGAGATTTTCAGCAAGAACCAATTACAAAAGTCAGCCTAAATATTCCCCAAGTATTTTTGTCATATTCAAAGAACAAAGCAAAAATGTCATATTTAATCACTCCTCACTAGAATGTAAAAATCTAAAGAGTATCTCTGGATAAAGTCATGGATAGCACCTACTATTTACAATACTGCTCTCAGAAGACAGGAGTAATAGTCATGGTATTGTACAATTTAACATATGGGCATTTATTAACTTTTTTTAATGTACTGGTTTTAAGACCTGTCTTAATTGGCTGGATTGATACCTGACTACTTGCAAATGGTATTTTTTGCTTTTTGGAGGCAAAATACACCCAACATGTGTAGGGTGGCCCAATTGTGTGCTGGCATTAAGTTGGAGGCAGTCTGAACCTTCTGTTTTCAGTAGTAGATTAGATTTCTTCTCTTGATATTATTGCTCATGCAATTTTCAGTACCAGAGACACTGGACCTTTAAAAAGGAAGAGATGTTACATTTTTGACAGCTTCTCCCTTCCACTGACTGAAACAATAAAAATAAACATGAAGCTGTCAGAATGGCCTCTGCATATAATGTCATTTGCATGTGATTTCCTTTGGTTCTCTAGATAATTGAATTTATTCAGGCAATTTATTCTTTAAATGTGTAGTCTCTGTGAATGGAAACATCTTAACTAAAGACAACCCTTTTATTTCTTCTTAATGAAGTATATACATGTATGTGTATACTTCTGTTAGAACCAAGGGGACAGAAGGAAAAGAATGGAAACACCAAAAATGTACCATACAAATTAATTAAAGAGATGAAGTATCGTTCTTGTAACCAGGTATCCTTTGTCTTCATCCCCTCTCTATGTTCAAGGTCTCTAGATGCTCACTGGAATCTTTTAAATTATTTTTTCTCTTTTTGATGTTGTTGAGTGTGATGAATGGATAGCAAAGGGCTTTTGTAAGAAACCTCGGCTTCTGTACCATCTCAGAGCTGGGAAGCATAGCAGTACCCGTTTGGTTCCCATACTTAGATTCAGTCTTAGTATATATATTTCAGACTTAAAAGAGAATGACTATTTAACTTGAGCTTCATTAGTCAAACAATGTAGCTTTGTAACACAAATACAGCTTATATTCTCTTTCTTGGGGTGTATAAAGAATGCATGCCTTTATTTTGTATAGACATTTTTGTGGGTTATTGAGCACCAAGCCAGAATCACTTTGAGATATCAGCAATACCTAAGGCTCCTCTGAAGTCAGGAATTCACATAGAATTGTGGAAGAGAGTGTGTCTGCCCCAAATTCAAACATTGCATCTCCTCTCTATTCTCCATAGGATTTAGTGTAACCTATATACAATTTCATTTTATATATATATAATTTATTGGGATATATATAGATCCCAATAAATTCCCCTGACAGTAATTTATTAATGGGGAAAAAAACACCATAATCTCTTATTTACACTTATGGTCACAACTCAGTGAAGGCCTCAGGGCAGGAGGTTCCTGCCAAACTTTTTTGATGTTAATAATTATCACTTTTATTTTCCCCCCATTCTGACTCTAACATTTATATGGCAAGAGTTTTAGGGTTGAGTATCTGGCACTAAGAACTCAATATTTAAAAGCCTATTCATTATAAGTAAGGGAAAGATGTGTCAGTTTCTAATGTTATTTATTTTTACAGTGTTATCCTTTTGTCATCTTTTAGACTTATTTCCTAGAATGCCCCAAATCCTTTATTCTGGCGATTTTTTCCTAGAATTTTCTCATTTTCCAGGTTCTCTGTTTTGCGTATTCTATAAGCATATGTTGTTATTTCCACATGTGGACTTTTCTTTACAAAACATCTTTCATCCTCTAAATTCTAATTATAAATAACTATAAAGTTTCAAAAATTTACATGGTATACCTAAGTCACTGTAAGAGAAGACGATACCCACTGAGAACGGTCATTTTTAGGCATAGGTGATGAGAGCTTAGGCCATTTGCTCTTCTCTCTCAGAGGACACTTTCTTTCTTTTTAATTTTATTTTTATTAAATTAAAAAAATAATTATGTTATGTTAGTCACCATACAGTAGAAGACACTTTCTGAGGGCTAATTTACTAAGACGGATTTAACCATTCACTGGAAGCAAATGGTTCATAAGTCATTATTTTACAACCTTTATTTTTTTATCTTCTTTGTGTATTTTGAGGCTCATCTATATTTAAGTGTTCCACATATGAATTTAAATATCTCAAGCAATCTTGAGGGAGAGGGTATGGCACCTGTTATTTACAATTCTGGAGTCAGAAGCTAAGGCTAACACTCAAGTTATAGACTAATTTAATTATGTAGATTTATTAACTTCTTTAGATATATCGTTTCTATTTTAATAATCATCTCTACTGGCTATCCATTCTGTTTCTGTCTATACCATAATCATTATTTCAAACTCCCAAATAAGAACTATGTTTATCCTTGACTGTTTCCTCCTTATTTTCAAGTTATCTAATCCTATCATTACTTGCTTCAAATTGCTCCTAAGATTTGATGGTTTCTTTCAGCTCTCATGGCTACAATCTAATGGAAAACTTTTTATCATCTCATGGTAATGGTTTCCTCTTCAGTGGAGAGCTTTACTTTCTCTTCTACCCAGTTCATTCTCCACACCATTGCTAATCTTCTTAACAACCTACTTTGAGAGAATCATCCAGTATGGAATCTAGAATAGTTCCCCATTGCTTGTCAGGTCAAATGTAAACAATTTTATTTGACTTTTATAGCCCTTCAAATAATGATGATGCCTTCTCGTTAATGCCTCTGGGAGTACTCTATCTTTTCCTCTCTACCTACTTTTATAGGCTTAGACCAAAAGACTCTCTACACATAAAGATTTAATAAATTGAATAACACAATGTGGTTTTTATTAGACCCAAATAATAGAATCAGGGTCCATAGTGAATAATCAGACATGTTTTCTGCCTTCAGGGTATAGAAAGAAAATTAAATGAGTGATTGTAAAGCCGTGCACTAATGCTATGATGAAGAAGTTTCCACCTTTGATTTCCAGGGTTCTCTCTTCTTTAAAGTTCTTCTGCATATATAATTTGCTGCTATATAATTTAGTTATAATTACTGGTTGTTTCTTGTGTATTTAAATGCCTCTCAAGTTTTAAACTCTTTGAGGAGAGAAAACCAGTTTTATTTTTTCATACCTGGGCATCTCTTACAACACCTGAATCTGTTGAAGAAGGCAGTATAACTTAATGATGACTAGCATGGACCTTAAAGTTACATAATCTCGGGGGCACCTGGGTGGCTCAGTCATTAAGTGTCTGCCTTTGGCTCAGATCATGTTTGCAGTAAAAATATAGCTACCATGAGTCCTGGGATCGAGCCCCACATCGGACTTCCCGCTTGGTGGGAAGCCTGCTTCTCCCTCTCTCACTCTGCCCGCTTGTGTCCCCTATCTAGCTGTGTTTCCCTATGTCAAATAAATAAATAAAATCTTTAAAAAAAAGTTATATAATTTTGGTCTTAATTCTTCAATTTACCATCTCCTACAGTTACTTTGGGTGAATTACTCATAGGAACTTAATATCCTCATCTGTTAAGTAGGAATAATAGCCTTCATGGAATTTCTCTGAGAATTGTAAAAGATATGTCTGCAAAACTTTAAGAACAGTGTCTTTAAGAACTCTAGGCATGGTAGCTTTATTTTACTGCAAACATTAGTGAATTTCAACAGATTTTGTATATTTGGTCAGGAATCTGCCTAATAGTTTAGAAATATTTTTAAAAGCCTTCACAACTATAAGACTAAAATGACAAAATTTATATATAGCATTACTCATCTAAACTGTGTGAAAATAATCTTTGCAGAGAACCCAGTGTTTCACGTAAAGAATGCCAGTATCTCAGTGATTGTGTGTGCTACAAGATGGTCTTTATATGCCCACTAAAACAGGCTCAGGAAATTCTGTTTTATACTATGAATAGTTTGGCTAGCTAGGAAATTTTATGAGTATATAGATTGCTTAATTCCTTATCTTTATTTTGGAATGAGAACTGAAGCTTGCGCTTCTTTTATCTCAAGTCACTGCTTAAGGTCAACTCATGCTAAAGATCCGTTCAAGGGAAAAGTGTTACTTTTGCTGTAAATACAGAGCTTTATTGAGAGTCTTAATTAGTATAGAAAAATGGGCCTTTAGCTTTTTTTTTTTTAAATAGGGAGATGGGATTAGTCTAATGATGTGACAGAGTTAACTGACACTAGACTATGAAATCAGAAATCAGCCTAATCTAGTGAGGAGATGTACTGGTGAGGGATTCTTTTCAAGATGGTGCTAGAGTACCGAGGAGGGACGCTAGCAAAAATGGAGAGTTAGCTTCCTCATATCATCTTTGTTGCTGTTTTGTATTTTTAGAGTAAAGGAACCTAAAGATTTGTTTGCAGGAGAAGAATCTGGTAGTGATAATGTTCTCCTGAAGAAAGAAAAATCTTGATCTGTCTATCTTACAAGAAGAAAGAGAAATATGAAAGAAAAGTAGAAATACGGCATAAGTAATTGGTGCCATGTATTTAATGAAAATAATTCATTGCTCTAATTCTTCTCAGACTTTGACTTTAAAAAGTTTGATTTCATAATGAAGAGTAATTGAACATTCTTTCTTTGATCATTTCCCTGAGTTATCACTTTGTAGAGAACCATAAAACTGTGAAATTTGAAAATTGAGTATGCAACAGAGATAAAAGCACAGTAATGTCACATGGCGTCTTGTGGACTACTTTTTTTTTCCTTTAAGTTTGTATTAGCTTATGTTTAAAAATGAACCACCTTAAAAAAAGTTTAGCTTAATCTTTAAAAAATTGATTCCGTTAATGCAGTTTGATTTCATAGTTCCTATAGAAAGAACTATGAGATTACTTGAATGTGCAAATATGTTGTTGATGTTTTTGTTGTTGTTGTTTTGGTGGGTGGGTGTTACAAGGGGTTTGTCTCTTGTTAATGTCTTCTTTACTTTCCTAGTGAAGAGACTGACTTTTTCTATATTTTTACATATTCTGTGTTTTGTTCATGATGATATCCTAATATAATGCCTGGAGCATACTTATTTTAACAAACACTTAATATAGCTCTTGCCATATCCCAGTTACCATTTTTATGAGTTTTGTAATTTGTAATACATCTACCAACTTATGTAAAGCTCCTAATTCCTATAACTCATTGCTTTGTAACTTGTCATCCACAAAAGACTCATTGAGGTAGATAATAGCATAGTTCCCATTTTATAGATAAGGAAACTGAGGCACAAAAAGATTAAATAACTTGCCAAGGGTCACATAGCTAGTTAGTGGTGGAACCAGGATTTGAACCAAAGCCATTTGGCTTGATTCTCTATGCTTAGATGCCAGAATCATTAACTGCCTCGCCAGTTAGCATATAAAACACTTTTATTACATGAATGAAAGAGAAAATTGAGTGAATGAAATAATATTTAATTTTTAGTAAGTATTTTCATTATTGTCAAATTCTAGAGATAATGATACTATATAATAGCACCTATGAATTACTTATCATTCATTATCCCCTTTTAGAGATTTGGAAACTGAGGTTTGGAGAGTTTCGATAACTTGCCAAAGGCTGTATAAATAGCAAAGCCTGAATCTGAACCCCAACAGTCTGACCCCTGGCTGAGGTTTGCTTAACTACTGCTTTCTAAGGCTTTGCTGACCTCATATTTTACTGCATGGCGGAGCACAATTTATTTCACTTACCACTGAATATGGAGTCAGCTCCCAATTATAAATGATGTTAGCAAACACTTAGCTTATTAATTTTTACCGGGTGTCTGCTCTGTGTAAGAAACTGTGTTCATTGCTCTGTGGCATAAAAAGGAGTCATTCCCTAAACAGATCGCACTTTGAAGATTCCTCACGTTTCATTTCTTCCTTCAGATTCAGAGTAAATAGGCATTTAGTCAAGTTTATTAACAACTATTGTAAGGATGTTCTGGAGCCTTCTTAGGAAAATGATAAATGAGTTATTATACATAATTAGTGGTTTGTTACAATATAGGTTTTTTAATTTATTTCTTAAAATAGTATTGTATGGTTCACAATTCTAATGTTAAATGGAGGTGTTTTGACGTGTAGCCTAATTTTATTTAGAAACATCATATGGTTGACCTTTGAGTGCTCAGGGAAGAGATCATCAGACGTCTTAAAGTATACTTGCTGGATTGCTTAAACACAAGTAAGACACAGCATAGAATCATCATCAGGAAGATAATGAGGCTGTCACAGCAGAAAATGTTCTTTGTTTTTACAGGTTCTATTAGATAATGTATCAGAATTCTCTAAATGCCACTTTTGCTTATTAAGTGGTTTTGAGAGCACATGAAAACATACAGTTTATTCTTGAATGCAGCATTTCTGAGATTCTTGGTAAATGTGATTTGGTATTTAAAAAACAACCATTAGACTCTTCTGCCCATGTAACATCCACATGCAAATGAATATATTTTCCAAAACTATTTTTCCTATTTGTATAGGCTCTTACTGAATCAAAAAATTTGTCCTTAAATTTTGATTTTACTCACTGGAATTAAATTAGATGGCAAATATGATATTGGGTTTAAAAAACAACATAGGAAACCTACTATTATTGTGTTGTTTTTATATTAGAAATCAGTTTTAACTATTAATAAATTTAAACCACATTTTCTAGTATGTTTCTTAAAATAAACTATTTCCACAATGCAATTTTGTCATAAATCTCAGACTTTCTAATCCATATAGTTAGTAGGAAATCAGCAAACAGAAGCTTGTTTCAACATGTGCCAAAATGACTATAAAAAATTAAGTCAGTGGCATTTCCCCAAAAAATATACTGGTCATTCTGACCCCTGCATGTTTGCTGACTCTTCTCCCTGACCTCCCTCCACACCTGCTCCTCCCTACAATATGTTACCTTTCAGCTCTCTTCTCAAAACCATTATTTTCCGTCACTTTTGTTATGGGTCTCCTTACCACTGCAGGTTTTTGTTATCTCCCTCTTGGTCTCTCTAAATATCAGTTTTTCCTATACTAACAGTTCACAAACTTACTGAGTATCAGTCTCCCCTTGAAGCCTTGTTAAATCACATCGTTGGGCTATAACTTTCTGAGTTTCTGATTCAGGAAGTCTGGGGTGAGGCCCGAGAAAAATGTATAAAGTATTCTCAGATGATGCCAGTGATATTGGCTCACAGACCACCATTTGAGAATTGTATTTATATAAATCACCTATCCTGTATTTTTTAGTCCCAGGTGAATGCATTTTAAGGTAAAATGTGCTTTTAAATGTTTATTTAGTTTTCTGATCAATAATTAAATATGAGCCTAAGCTAACATTTCATCTCAGTGTTTGGCAAAAAAAGGCAAACCAAGTTAGACTTTTGTTGAATTCCCATCCTATTGCACAGGGAAAGAATCTTTAAAAGATTCCATATTTTTAGGCTTTGAAGAAACATGAAACAGCTTTCACTTCTATTTGCACTGTCCAAAATACATAAAAAATCTTTGAAATATGGACTAGATGCTATATTTGAAATATAATGGAGCCATTTTTATAAAATAATAATCTTCTACCCAAACTTGATGAGGCTGTCATTATTTAAAATATTAGATCAGCCCTAAGAGTGGGTTTTGTCTGCATTACAGAAACAGATGAACTTGTAGGGCTTCCACGGTATTCTTTAAAAATTAGAACTAAGGATGCCTGGGTGGCTCTGTTGTTAAGTGTCTGCCTTGGGCTCAGGTCAGGATCCCAGGGTCTTGGGATCAAGCCCTGCATTCGGCTCCCTGCTCAGCGGGAAGCCTGCTTCTCCCTCTTCCATCCCCCCTGCTTGCTTTCCCTCTCTCGCTGTCTCTGTCAAATAAATAAATAAAACCTTTAAAAATAAATAAATAAATAAAATTAGAACTGAGTAGAATATAGAGTATAGACTTTCCATATGATATGAGCAAAAAGATACTAATCCCCATTTGAGGAATTTAGAATTTCTACCTATTTTTTAAATTGTGGTGATTTAACAATTTTAAAATATCTATTTATTTTTTTGTTCTTTAAGATTTTCTTTATTTATTTGACAGAGAGAAACACAGCTAGAGAGGGAACACAAGCAGAGGGACTGAGAGAGGGAGAAGCAGGCTTCCCGCCAAGCAGGAAGCCCGATGTGCGGCTTGATCCCGGGTCTCCAGGATCATGACCTGAGCTGAAAGCAGTCGCCCAACCAACTGAGCCACCCACGTGCCCCAGATTTAACAATTAATGTTTGAAAGTAATAATTTTCAGGGAATTTCAATACCTCATAAAATGTTGCAATGTGTAAAATACAACCATTCCTTAAAAATTAACTTTGGATTCTTATAAAACGAGCATCTTATGGTCACACTTCCCCAGGGAAGCTTCAAAAAAGCAGATACGTGTGTGTGTGTGTATGTGTGTGTGTGTGTGTGTGTGTGTGTGTGTGTGTGTGTGTGTATATGCTTTATATAGCCATATATATAGCTGGCTTACCAGTGGATAGATTTATGAACTACTCACCTAATATCTGGAATCTCAGTCTACGATCTTGCACTTACTTAAACATTAAGAATTGTTCATCTTATATTATTCAGTACATTTTACAAAGGTATTATCAGTGGCTTTTTCCAGTATAGAAAGGTAGACGTTCTAATAAGCTCTGTAGGTTAACTGGGAAAATAGCCCGAACAAAAGTGCCTCTGTCAGTTTTCATTGTGTGAACCCCTGGACTTAAGCATACATTAGGCAGCCTTTTTTTTTTTTTTTCCTTAAGCAAAAGTTTAGGAAAGATTTTAAATTGGATAACTTTAACACCAGCAATAATCACAAGTATAACAGACAGCCTTCAGAGATTTCTCTGTAAGTGCTTACTTTTGTTTTATAGGTCTAGGGAACTGACCATATCCTGCTCCCAGAATACTGAATTTGATCATGTTAACCAAAAAAAGACTCTTAGTGTTCTCTGTTGAGCTCTTGTAAGGGTTGGTTTTTTCCTCAGTGTATCCTTCATATGTTAACATTCCTTTTTCAGGAAAATTCATAGTTGAAAATGGAACTGGTGTCCTTTTAAAAAATGGTAATATTCATTTATAAAGGTTAGAAATTTGTTCTGCTTTCTATTTCAAATTTATGTGTGCATTATCACAGGGTGATTATTGAGTAAGAAGACAGTGATTGCCATTAGTAATGCATTCTCTTCCTCAACATGTTTGTTATTCTTTAAAGTGTATTTAAATATTAATTTCTTTCTAAATGCTTATCATAGGAAAGTAAAAGCTAAATTTGTAAACATATATATCTTTAGCTAAGTTTACCTGAATAAAGCATCAATGAGATCTATAGCTCTTTTTGCAAGTATTAACTGGTCATCTTAAAATCATCTAATTGTATATATTAATGAGTTTACAGTACAATTCTGGGAAGATATGCATTTCAGTCAGATCTTCTTAACCTGGAATATGTGGTTTATAAGTGTTCTTAGGGGATTTCATGGAGGAAGTTCACATTTGGAACTATGAAGGTAGAAAATTAACTCTAAAACTGTGTGTGTGATTTTGTGTGCAAATGCATGGGTTCGTGTCTTCCTGTATGTTTCTCATGTGTGTTTGGGACAGCATCTATAGCTATCAATGGATCTAGAATACAAAAGGATTCCTGGTTTAAGGTATCACGCAGAAATTTTATGAAAAATTACCATAATCAATAAAACTTTTTTAAAAATTGAGGTATTTTTAAAGTTTTTTTTTTTTTTTTTAAATTTGACAGAGAGAAACACAGCCAGAGAGGGAACACAAGCAGGGGGAGTGAGAGAGGGAGACGCATGCTTCCCATGGAGCAGGGAGCCTGACGTGAGGCTCAATCCCGGAACTCTGGGATCATGACCTAAGCCGAAGGCAGACACTTAACGACTGAGCCACCCAGGCACCCCTAAAAATTGAGTTTTTATACAGTCATCATGTACCTTTTTCTTTTTCTTTTTTTAAAGATTTTATTTATTTATTTGACAGAGAGAAACACAGCCAGAGAGGGAACACAAGCAGAGGGAGTGAGAGAGGGAGAAGCAGGTTTCCCACCGAGCAGGGACCCCAATGTGGGGCTCGATCCCAGGACTCCAGGATCATAACCTGAGCTGAAGGTAGTTGCTCAGCCAACTGAGCCACCCAGGCACCCTCATGTACTGTTTTCTAATACTAAATTAGATTTGGTGTCTCCTAACTCGACAGAGTAGGTTATATGTAGTGCAGTTTAGTTTCAAGAGAAACATTTGTGATAAAATTTATTTTTTACCCATTTTTTAAAAAATTTAAGGAGTGACCGAATAATACACCTTTTTTATTGAGATATGACATATAACATTTTAGTTTCAGTGGTACAATATAGTGTTTCAATATTTATATATAATGTGAAATGATCACAGTTTAAGTCCTGTTAACATCCATCACCACATATATTGACAAAACTAATTTTTCTTTTGTGATGAGAACTTTCTAGATCTACTTTCTTAGCAACATTCAGATACACAAATAGTATTATTAGCCATCATATTAGATATTCAGGACTTATTTTATAACTGGACATTTGCACACCTTTTCCCATTTCAGCCAAATAATATGGCTTTCGGGGTATTTTTCAAACTTTGTTTTGCCTTGCCCTGTTGATATTTAGAAAAACAGCACATTATTAAAAGAATGTGACCATACTGGAACTTGTTCAGCACCAAAGCACTTTCTGTATGTATTATATGCTAGCTCTATGCAATACCAAAATTCATGAACTTGCATTAATAAGAATCAAGTTAAAGATAGCCCAAACTTTCTGCAGTGCTTTTTTTTTTCTAAGTTCAAAACTTTGTTATATTAGAAAGGATGCTAGAGATGGCCACACATTTTATAGATAGATTAAGGAGCACCTGGCTGACTCAGTCAGTGGAATGCACGATGTACAACCCTTTATCTCAGGGTTGTGGGTTTGAGACCCATGTTGAGTACAGAGATTGCCTAAAAGCAAAATCTTTAAAAAAAGAAAAGATAGATTAAAAATCATAAATGATTGAGCATCATTATTTTGAATAGGCACTTAGAGATCAAATCTGTGTTTGGTTTAAATAATTATTTAAATTTTAAGGTTCTTTATTTTTAATATGGCATAAACAGGTACATCTTTAGACAGAGACAGCTTTATAAGTCTAGGTGTAGTCAGATTAGTTAATTGCAATGCATTTATATAACTTTTTGCTTTAGGAGTTGGACATATTGGGGCAAAACCCTCTTGTTTTCGTAATTGTTAAGCAGATGACAGTGTATCTTGTTCACCTGTAACATTAACATAAGCATACTTGGGTATTTGTTGTTGTATTTAAAGATTTTATTTATTTATTTATTTGTTTGTTTGTTTGTTTGTTTACTTACTTAATTATTTACTTACTTATTTATTTGAGAGAGAAAGAGACCACAAGTGGGGGCAGAGGGAGAAGCAGGCTCTCTGCTGAGTGGGGAGCATGAGAGGGGACTTGATCCCAGGGTCTTGGGATCATGACCTACAGTGAAGGTAGTTGCTTAAGTGACTGAGCTACTCACACATCCCCCGTTGTTGTTGTTTTTACAAAGAGGTAGTATTAGCACTGTGGTTGAGGGCTCTGGTGCCCAACAGGTTGCAGTTGATTATGTACTCTTCTATTAATCATACAATCTCAGGCATTTACTTCACTCCATGTCCCTCCATGTCCCAGTTTCTCCAGCTATGAAAAGCAAATCACAATTAGGCTTTCCAGGGGAATTAACTGAATTAATGCATACAGCACACTTTAAACAGTGTCTGACACAAAGTAAATATTCAGTAAATATTGGCTATTATTCTTACCAATTATAATTGGATAGCCAGACTATTAAACGTAATGTTCTTGCTACCCTATATTAATTTAACTTGAGTTTATAGGACTGAAAAGTAAATATGATAATGTATTTCCCCCAGAAAAGAGACCAGAAGTCACAAATGAAATGTCATTTGGACAATGAAAGGAACATATAGATCTGGTTGAGTCACATATAACCTCTTTTTTCAAATGAATTAACTCTTATTAATCTTAATCACCACATTATCTAAACTAAAATTTGAATATTGATGAACTATGTCTCTCAAAGTGTTCATAGCAAAATGTTATATTTAGAATGAATTAACAAGAGTGGATTTTTTGTTTCAATTTTTTTTTTTTTTTTTTTTTTTTTTTTTTTTT